>OVAP01001908.1:0-21572 GCA_900406295.1 Aurinia saxatilis | reverse complement strand
GGAATTTGGTTTTCACCATTCCTTTGATTTTAATGGTTTAGACACTTGGAAGTGGCCTTAATAGTTGTTTGAGAGTTGGGTAATGTTATAATATTGATTTCCTTGGTAGTTTTCATTGGTTTTAATAGGAAAATTGAAGTTCTTGAGAATTTTGATTTTGGCTCTTGAATAGTGACGAATTTGGAGAAAAATTTGGTGAATTTGGTTGGTTCCTTGCTCATTAGATCATTGTTGGATTGGTGATTGTGTCTTGATTGATAGGAGTTGTCATCTTGGTCCATTACTCACAAATTTGTGAAATTCTCTTTGGAAAACAAGAGTTTGTGATGTCCTTACTCTAGCTTTGTTCTTGATGGTTTTATAGGTGTTGATTCATGTTGTGGTTGTTGTATAATCTTATGGATGGGTGTGTATTGTTATAAACAATCTCTTATTCTCCAAATTTTCTTTTTGTAGGTACTATGGATACAAGAAGCAAAGGGAAGACAAAAGCAACACAAGGGAGAAGTTCTACACAACCTCCTCCCACCAAGAAGAGAACGAGAAGAGAGGCCACTCCACCACCCCGATCTCCAACTCCTCCACCTCCACCGAGCCTGAAACAACCCTCACCGGACGATCAACCACCGGAGAGTTGGAGTCACGAGCACAAAGCCAATTACATGGCTATGAGGAAGATGAGATTCCTCCCCACTCGGTTCTTCTCGGACGCATTTCTCGAGGAGTTGGGTGTGAATAACCCGGTCTTGATCTTATTGTGGGAAATGGGGCTCGGTAAGCTTTCGCGGATAGAGTATTACTCGTTCCCGGAGTTGACTCGACAGTTCTTAGTCACCTTGATGGTTACATATCCAAGCTCGAAGAGGAGGAGCGCTAGGAATGTTACCTTATCATTTAAGATCGATGGAGACGTCTACGAGCTTACGATAAAGCAAGTGTGTGAAGCTTATGGGTTTTACGACAACCACAAGCCCAAGTTCCCCGACTTCGATGATGCAACCAAGTTTTGGACCTTATAGGAGATGATCAACCTTTTGTGAAAGCTCGGTCAAAGGCGTCTTCCCTTTGGAAACCGGTTTTGTGGCTTGCTCATCGGTTCATGGCAAGCACGATTTTTCCGAGGATGGATGTCGGAAAGGTAAAAAATGATGAACTTTGCCTTCTCTTTCAAGGGCTCAAGGAAAAGGTGTCCGATGCGGATGGGTTATACCTCAAGGACCCTTTAGACAATGATGTTAACCTTGGGTGTGTGTTTGCTAACGAGTTGGCAAACCACAAGAGGTGGGCGTTATCCACACCTTTGCCTCGACCTACTTCGAGTGTCGATGGGATCTTGGTTCCTTTGTTTCCTAAGGCCAGAGTGCCCGTTCTACGGTACTACGAGGACCTGCGAATGGAGTACATTGACTTTGCGGCTCTGATTGTGGCCCACACCCTAAGGTTGACAAATAAGACGGGAAATTCATGTATATGTTCAAGGATTCAAAGGTGGGACACCAAGGTTCTATTTCCAAACCCCGCCACTGCCAATGTCCGCACCCCAGCCAACATCGAGTTCCGCTATGGAGAACTCCTAGCACAGGAGGATGCGAACACCTATGGAGGATCAGCCCGAGCCACACCAACCCGCGCCACAACAACAAGGAGGTCAAACCTTGGAATAACTTTTTAGTTACATGAGGCTCCAACTGATTCCGTACGAGCAAATGACGGACCTCGAGAGCTTCTTCTTCCTTCAATATGCCACCCAAGATCGGTTTAACCAAATGGTGATGATGAGGTTCGACGAGTATGACCGCTTGACGGGACGAGTACAGGCTCACCGCAACACCAACACACCGGACTTCACGGAATCATCGGATTACGGGACTCCCGCTCAAGACGACACCAACCCAACCAGCCCATCATCTTCTCAATCTCCTCCTTTCTAGTTTCCGAAAGTACCTTCTAAAACCTTTGTATTAAATATTTGCATTCACATTCAGCTTTTATCTTTGATTTTGGTCCTCTCTTGTAGATTTAAATATTCATCGGGACGATGAAGTTTAAGTTTGTGGGAGGGACCTAGTAGCTAATGACTATCTTAGTTTTGTTGTTTTCTTTATTTGCATCAACATTTCATCTTTTATAAAATTCGTACAAATTTTAAAAATTTTCGAAAAGAACCAAAAAGATTTTTCTTTGTTTTAGCATATAGTCCATGTCATTTTGCTTGTTTCATTTTAGGGTGCATTGCATTTGCCATAAGGGACAATGATGAGATCGCTTAGAAATGCTAGATCCTTAAAATTGCTCGATCAATTGTTTAGTAGCGCTAGTTGTTCCTTAAAATTGCTCGAAAAACTTGACTTTTGCATCTCGACCACATAGTCTATATTGTGATGCGAGTGCGACTTGAAAGTCTCCCCAATATTGACTAGTTTTCTCATATTTGGCTATTTGATCAACTTGTGGATTACCTCAAAATAATCAAGTCATCTTATCCTTTTTACCACTCTCTAATGACTTGGTTAGCCACCTTCATCTTTAAGGTTAGTTATCATCCCCACCCCAAAGAACATTAACCTCCTTTCAAGCCAACATTACTCTTGTGTGGTAGGCCTTTTCACATTTGCATAATCATGTTTAAAAGCTTTTGAGATTCGAAGTGACGAGTACCTTTCTTCCCTTAAGAATTAGTCGCATTGGCTAATCTATGAGGGTTGGGAAATTTTTAGTCACTTGTGAGATTGTGTATTTGAGAATGGTTGTTCAAAATAAAGAGTGAGGGCTTAGAGTAAGTTTGGGGGTTGAGAGAAAAGAAAAGAGAGTGAAAAAGGTGAGGATTCAGCCAAAAGGGCTATGAGTTTGAGAAATCCCAAGTGTTACCAAGAAACTCCTAGAGAGAGCACCAAAACAAAAGCCTATACCCACCAAAAAGTCTAAACACAAAAGTGTAAACCCCTTGTAAGCTAAAAAAGGCGAAAAGCCAAAGAGCTAGTGAAAAACAGAAAAGAGAGGGTTGAAAAGAATGGAAGAAAAAGGCTAGATTATTACAAATAAGACCTCTCTAGGTGGTTAGTCATATTAAGAAAGGGAAAGGAATCAAGAAGAGAGTGAGAGGTTGAGAGAAATGAGTATCTTTGAGAGTTGGGAATGGGTAGAACGGAATAAAAACTCGTAACATCAACATTTCTTCTCTCAATTATTTTTAGGCTATGAGTTATGTTTATCTCGAGATAAGTCACTAAGCATTAACCTCCACTAAAAATCATTGAATCCTCTATGCTTACCAAACTAAACTTGTTGATCACTTGTCCATTCTTGAGACCGCGCTTGAACACCTTAATGAATGTTAAAGGGAAGACCGATTTGAAGCTCGTTGATGCATTATAGAAGATGTGCTATACTTTCTTGATAATGAATGAGTAGAGTGTTCCCTTGCGAAAAGCTAGCATTACTTCGAATTGACCTTGAATGTTTAAGGATTTTTATCATGCTTGCTTTGAGTCCCTACCTTCAAACTATTCCTTCGCCTTAATTTTTGATTGTTTGCTTGTGGACAAGCAAATGTTAAGTTTGGGAGAGTTGATAAGTGGTATTTTGTGCATGTTTTCACCCCCTTTTTACATGTCTTTTAGCATTGTTTCTTATGCATTTGTGTCAGTTTTTTGCATGTTTACTCCTTTTGAACATCTTAGCTTACATTTAGGACTTTAGCTTGTATTCTTGCATTTGCATTGCATGCATGGTTTTAGGTACTTTTGGAGCTAAATGGACATTAGGATGCTTGAGGATCAAATGGATGAGGATATGAGCAAGAAGTAGAGTCAAGGAAGTGAAGAAAGCCAAGATCGAGTCCTCTGTACCACCATATCGGGCACCACCCGATATAAATGCCCGATATGAGTGGTCAGAGTGAAGCATGAGTGAAGAAGGAAGTCCCTGTGCATCCATATCGGGCACCACCCGATATGGATGCCCGATATGGAACACCAAAAGATGGCTTGCTCGGGAACAAAATCTCTGTCTCACCATATCGGGTAATGCCCGATATGGGTGCCCGATATGGTAAGCAGGCGGATCCTTATCTTCTCTCTTTGACCTTATCTTAATCCCCTTTGACCAAACTTTTATATTATCCTTTAAATACCTATTAGCTGTCATTTTTGTAGAATAAGCTAGATTTTATCCTTATCTCCTTGAGAGAAGAACACAAAACTCTCTCTTCTTGTAACCTTGAGATCTTGATTTTTATGCTTAAGGATTTTTATGAGATCTTGATTGGAAATTGTTAGTCTTCAAGGAAAGCTAAACTCCAATGATCATTAATGCTTTTCTCACATGAGAGATCATGGAGGAATGATTTAGGTTTCAACACACCCACAAGGTGTTTGTTGAAATGCTTGAATAAATTAGTAGTTTAGCTTTACCTTGGTTCACCTTAGCTTCTTATCTTATTAAAGCTGTCCCTTTTTGAGAGATCAATAGGGCATAGATCTTAGGCATATTCTCATCTTGTTGTTTGGAAAGCTTGTATCCACGGCTTGCCTTGTGATTTATCTTATGTGGGAGACCAATGGAGCATAGATCTTTAGCTTTCATACAACAAGATGCTTGATTATTGCTTGAATAGAGGAGATATCTTTGAATGCTTGTTTCCTTAAACATGTTAGTCATAGGTTGTTATTGCTAGTCTCTTGTGAGAGATCAATGGAGACTAGTTGCTTGTCATCTATTCTTGTTTCCAAATGGTTGGGACATGATATGATACTTGATTGAAATTGACATGTGTTTAGCTAGTGTACACCTTGCATGCTCGAGAGAGAATTAGGTACCTAGTGGTATATTGGACTCGTTCTTAACCTTGATCATCATATGTTGATGATTAAGATCATGGCACCAAGAGATTGGGTCAAGCTACACATAGTAGTCCTTTGCCTAGAATGGTTCCTCATTTGTGAACGACTAACCAATTACAAGGTCTATTCTATTCTTGCATGATTCATTATTTCCATTACCCGAAGGCCAATTCTTCCCTTTATTGGGTTTGCTTAAGTCTAGCTTCACCTTTATCATTAGCATTTTATTGGTACTTGTTTGAAACCTTCTTAATCGCTTTAATTTCTTGTTTGTTACTTGTTTGAAACCTTCTTGATCGCTTTAGCATAGTAGTCATTTGCCTAAAATGGTGCTTCATTTGTATGTTTTTTTAGGTCTTGCTTCATTTGTATGTTCGCTTTATTGGGTTTGCTTAAGTCTAGCTTCACCTTTATCGTTAGTCATTTATTTGCATGTTTAAATTAACATGTGTTTAGCTAGTGTACACCTTGCATGCTCGAGAGAGAGAGAGAGAGAGAGAGAGAGAGAGAGAGTAAGGTACATAGTGGTATATTGGACTCGTTCTTAACTTTGATCATCATAGGTTGATGATTAAGATCATGGCACCAATATATTGGGTCAAGCTACACATAATAGTCCTTTGCCTAGGATGGTTCCTCATTTGTGAATGACTACCCAATTAGAAGGTCTATTCTATTCTTGCATGATTCATTATTGCCATTACCCAAAGGGCAATATCTTCCCTTTATTGGGTTTACTTAAGTCTAGCTTCAACTTTATCGTTAGTCATTTATTTGCATGTTTAATTTCTTGTTTGTTACTTGTTTGAAACCTTCTTGATCGCTTTAGCATAGTAGAATTATAATGTACTCAAAGTGCTGATCTCCTCCTTGTTTGGATTGATACCCTATCACTATACTACAAAACTATTCGGAGACTTGTATTCATAGCACTATAGGTCTTTGATATCTTGACCGTGACAAAGTCGACATCAGCTCCTATATTTCTTCAAGATGGACAAGACAAACACCAAATCACCATGACGAGCCATTGGAAAGATTTTCCTTATTCCTTTAGATATAGATGGACATCTATCTGGGACAAACACCAAATCTTTCCCATCGGGACAATCTCATTTACCTTCTAAAAGAACCAGCTTCACGATGCATCATTTTCACAAACGGCAAATGAGAGAGGAAATCTTTGAAAATTAGCACCTGTTCCACTAGCTGTAAGCAAACAACCTTTATATTTTTTGTGGAGATGTGTCCCATCAACTACAACCACTCTTCTTAAGTGCTTCAAACCATTTAAAGAAGCACCTAAAGACATGAACACGTATTTGAACCTTTCGTCACCTTTCTTGTCTATTTCCGTCTTTAAGTTGCATATTATTATCGGATTTGCGTGTTTCAAGACTTCTAGGTACAATAGAAGAATTTTGTATGATTCTTCTGGGGTCCCATGTATTTCTGCAATTGCAAGTTCTTTCGCTTTCCAACATTTCCAGTAAGACGCATCAATGTGATGATTGACTAGAACCATCTCAAGTACATCTCTAGCTCGTGGAACACTAGTAGTATTTCCGTAGTTTGATCGTAGTAGAGTAGCAATTACTTTTGATGTTGCAAGTTTTGTAAAATGGCCTCTTGAATCACTGCTGCATTGGTGATTCAAATTTGCTTTTCGAACCGCATATATATAAATCAGAGTTTGCAAACATACTTGCATATACACGCCAATCGCACTTTCTACCAATGCACTGCATCACCGTGTAAAATTTTGCATGCCTACTTATCCTGAACCTGAAGAGTCGTTTAAGCATAAATAGACATCGCAAGTTTGAAAATTTCCTTGTTTTTGAAGATCCAGCCAACATAAACATTATCATCTTCCTCAGTAACATCTATGTCATAAATATCGACTGCATCTGCCCGTAAGCTGTGAAAAATTGTCTCCACATCATCAAAACCATAAATTTCAACACAAGTATCCTCTTTTGTGCAAGTATGCAATACAAGTGACTCCACTGATCTATTATCAGCAATCTTCTTTCCTCCATCATCAAAACTATCTTTCTATTTTGACTTGCTCCGTACAAGAGTTTCTACGAAATCATTGTCACTTCCATCGACCACAGCTTCCTCTCCATATTCCTTGTTAATTAGATTCGTCAAACAATCATAATCTTTCGCTCTCTTCGCCTTCTGAACCAACCAAAACTTCATCACAACTTTTATTACCACTCTCGGCCAGACTTTTATCAAAATAACACCTTTCCTCCGTAGCTATCATATGGGCCAATAACTCCTCATTATCAATCTTGAATGGTTTATTGTTCTTCAAACCAGAACCTTCTCTAACTAAAAAAAGACTTGTTGGTATACTAAAATCATCACCCTCCTCCAAAAGCGCAGATCTCATCAACACAAACTCTAAACGTTGCAAACATTTTCACAAATTTGTTCCCTTTATGCAGTGATAAAAACAAGGCAAGCCCGTGATAATTTGAGATTACCACCGGCTTTGTTGCTTCTGCAAATCCTCTTCCAAAGTCATCTGCTACCCAATATGACATTTCAACATCAATGTCACGGCGTAGATTAAACTCTTTCAAAATGACCCCCTTCATCCTATCATACACGTCAACCTCACCACAGTTTATCCTCCTTTCCATTCGAAATTTATCTAGTTTAAAATCCCACTAACCATTCAAGTAGCAAACCCATCTCTCTGCCAAAATCACAGAGTTTGCGATTCAGTTTTTTCTGAAATGATTTTCCACAATGTTTCGTGATTAAACAACAATGATTTAAAATTTGGGAACTATCGAACAAATTATTGTAAGTCTTACCTTGTCCACCAGTCAATTGTTTTTTTTTCTTTCTTATTCTTTGGCCACTTCAGGTTCTCCATTAACGTCTGTAATCTCCATTTCGCTCTATCATACTTTCTTGCTTTTAAGAATAATAGGGAATGAACAATAGAACTGTTTGTCTACTTTTGAGATTTACGTGAGAAAAATACGAAAAGAATCTTATTAAATATTATGTTTTCAGTTTTGTATGTGTAATTGTTTCTATAATAAAGACCAGAAATATATATATTATTTTGATAATCATCCATCATTCACCATGAGTTTGATTGTCATCCACCATCCATCAACCATTTTGGTAATCTTCCATCATCCGCCATTCACCTTGATGCTTATCCACAATCAATTTGATCATCCAGCACCCACCATCCAATACCACATTTAAAAAAAAAAATTAATACGAACAAAGAACAAGCACTTTAATCGTGATTCTATTTTCAATTTTTTGGGAATTTTTTTACGCCTAACTTTTTACATATCATAAATATATGACACACCAGAAAATATATTATGCCCACTAAACCAAAATGGTTTAGGTTTTTTTAACCTCTTTTAATGAATTGCGCATAACAGGAAATTCACATTGTAAATACAATGGAAACTACCTAAGAACTAATTACAAACTCAAAATTAACTAAAAACTAATTACATACTCAAAACTACCATATGGCTAAAAATTCCTTAAGAAAAAAGTGAAGTCTAGTAACATTCTGCAAACCTTCACTACGGGAAATGTGACTATTATTAGCAGTAAAAGATAGCATTTTTCGTATATGCTATGGTAGAGTGATCAAAAAAATTTTCATAGCGTTTGTACAGTGACAAACGCTATGATATGTTGGGCGCGAGAATGTTTGTCCTTCCGCTTACTGTTTTGAATTCCCATGGTTTATAATAGCACTGAAATGTTATCATAGAGTATGGCGGAAAAAAATATATTTTTTCCCTCCAACCTAAATAAAAATTAAAAGTTAGGAGGAAAATTTTATAAATGAGTTACTAAAATAACTTATAACATAGATAAAAAGAAAAATATGACGTTTTATATCTAGTCTTTAAAAATAATATACATGGGTTTAGGGTTGAGGGTTTGGGGTTTAAGGCTTAGGTTTTGAAGTTTATGGTTTAGTGTTTCAAGGTTTAGTAAAAAGCATGACTTTTAAAAAATATCCTTGCAAAAATAATATACATGGGTTGTGAAACATAAAAATTATATAAAATATAAAATTCGAAATTAAAACAAATATTTAAACATTTATAAATAAAATAACAAGAAAATAAAAGTTTAAAGGAACAAAACTATTGAGAGAAATATAAATGATGTAATCGTTTTATTATTTTTATTTATTCATTAATAATTAAAATATTTAAAATATTTATTTTAACTATACATAAAAGATAAAAAAATTACTAAAAATAGAAAATAATAAAAGATGAGTTATAAGTTTTTATTTAGGGTCTATAGTCTCGGAATACAAACATAATTTTTAATATAGGCATTTGGATTTTTAGGGATGAAAAGTATTTGATTTATAAATAATTCCAAACATAAGAAGATACAATACACTATAATAGATTATTTTTCATTTCAAAAAGAAAACAACTGGTAAAATACAAAGTAAAAAAAATAAAAATTAAAAATAATCATAAACACTTGATTTAAGGTTTATATTATGGTAACATACATAAATTTTGATATAAAGTGTTTTTTTTTTTTTAGATTAATGAATGTTTTGTTTAAGAGTTTAATTAGGGTAGAAGTTATATGTTTGAGAACTTATGGTTTATGGATTATGGTTTGGGGTTTAAGGTTAAATTTGGGGGCTTAGGGTTTGGGGTTTAGTGTTTAGTGTTTGGGGTTTAGTGTTTAAGGTTTAGGGTTGAGGGTTCGGGGTTTAGGGTTTAGGGTTGAGGGTTTAGCGTTTATGGTTGAGGGTGTATGGTCGAGGGTTCAGGGTTTAGGGTTTAGAATTTAGGGTTTATGGTTGAGGGTTCGGGATTTAGGGTTTAGGATTTGATATATGGTTTATGATTTAAATATTTTATTTTTCGTAAACGCTAAACTCTAAACTCCACCCTTAGTTTGCAAATACACAGGACTCCTATACTTCAAAATCATATCCCCTAAACTAAACCCTAAAACCTAACACCTAAACCCCAAACTATAACCCAAAAACTTTAACCCATTCACCCAAAGCCTAACCCTCAACCCTAAGCTTTAACCTATAAACCTCAAACTCTAAACTTTAACCCATAAACCCTAAATCCTTACCCGTAAACCATAAACTCTAAACCATCAATCCTAAACCCTAACAATTAAACCCAAGACTTTAAATTCTAAATCATAATCCATAAATTATAAACCATATCTATAACTCGTAATCAAACATTCATTTATCCTTAAAAACCAAAACCATATATCAAAATTTATATGTGTTTTTTATCTATGGTTTATGGCCGATATAAGATGTCACAAAACATCTATAAACTTTTAATATATTTCTTTGGCTTTTTGTGATAAATAAATGTTTGATTAAGAATTTAGGCTATACAATATATATATATATATGGTTTAGAGTTTATGATCTGGGAGAAGTCATAACTCTTTGATCGTTTAATGTTTAAGATATCACGATAAGAGCATAAATTTAGAATTTAGTTTACGATTTAAAGTTCGATTTATGATTTATGGTTGGTAAAGGAATAAATGAATAAATGAATAAATTGGTATTTTATTTACCATTTATATTTGATTTAAGGTTTTCAAAATTTTATTGTTTGTATATGATTTATGGTTTGTTTATAAGTAGTAAAAGAAAGGGTTTAGTGCAAAAAAACCCATGAATTCGGAAATTCTTGCAAAATAACTCATGACGTTATTATTGTGCAAGTTAAACATATGAACTTCGAATAACCCCGCAATATAGCCCCTCTCTGTATCGATGACGTGTCTGTGAAAACAACGTGCCATTTTTCTGTTTTTGTAAAAAAATGATTTTTGTAATCTACGGGATTCAAACCATGGACATGGAGGCTTTTATCGGCGTGGGTGACCATTGGGCCACAAGAACGTTCAATGTAAAATCGTTTGGGCTTTATTTTATACTACGTTCAACCTGATAAAAAACACAAAAAATGTTGTGAAACTATCATAGAGTGGGATTCGAAGCATGGGTAAGGGAGGATACTATTAGGTGTGTAGCCATTACGCCACACTATCATTCATTGTGTATATCACGAACATATACTCTTATAATGATATAGTATTCTGGTTGAATAAGGATAACTTGTCCGGCCGCATTCCAGACGAGTTCTAGGGTTTGCCTCGCCAGTCGTTGCTCAAACTCTCAGATAATTCCTTCACCTGAAAAATTCCGGCGACGATCTCTGGTGCGAAGAATCTATCCAATTTACGGATCTTGACGAAACGGTTTTCAGGTTCGATCCCCAACGAAATCAGATTGCTTAACGGATTGATTGAGATTTCTACAGCGGGAAATAGTTTCACGAGTGAGATTCCTGCAAGTTTGATAAAATTGAATCAATTGAGTATGCTTGATTTTAGTTCGAATCAACTCTCTGGTGTGATTCCTAGAGGAATTCAAAATTTGAAGAATCTAAATGAGCTTCAGTTGGCTAATAATCATCTCTCCGGTGAAATCCCTAGAGAGATTGGAATCTTGCATGTTCTCAGCTACTTAGATCTCTCGAACAATCTATTTTCAGCGATCAATTTCGTTCAAATGGAGATCCTTCCACAAGCTTCATTTCAGCGAGCACGAGATCGTCTTTCTCATCCCTAACAGAATCGCAGAAGAGAAAAAATAGGGTTGAATTGGGGATTTTTGGGTTTGGTTTTATTTATAAAAAGACAAAATACTAACCATTAAAAACATATATGTTTGCGATATGAAGAATGAATGATCGTGTGGCCTAATGGCTACAAACCTTAGCGTTTTGTCCCTAGCCCATGGTTCGAATCCCACTCTCTAAAAATTTCACAAAATTCTTTTGTGTCTTTATCGGGTTGAACTTAGTATAAAATAAAGCAAAACCGACCAAGCATCAAATGTTCTTGTGGCCCAATGGTTACCCAGCCCAATATAAGCCTCCATGTCCATGGTTCGAATCCCGCAAGTTGCAAAATCAATTTTTTTACAAAAACGAAAAGCAAAACGGTACACTGTTTGCACAGACACATCATCGATACAGAGAGGGGCTATATTGCGGGGTATTTCGGAGTTCATATGTTTAACTTGCACAATAATAAGGTCATGGGTTATTTTTCAAGAATTTCCGAATTCATGGGTTTTTTTGCACTAAACCCTAAAAGAAACATATCGTTATTGATCTGTTCATAAATTTAAAACTACAAAATTAAATTTTGGCAAAAGAAATTTTTAAAATCATGTAAATTGTATACAAGATTTATGTTAAAAATATGAAAGAAGAAAAACAAATATATCAGAATGAATTACAAACCGTTATATAAAAAAACAATCAATGGTTACAGAGATGCCACATCATCAATCCATGTGATACTTCAACATTTATTATGAACCGTTGATTAAAACACAAATAAGGGCTACAAACGTTTGTCAAAAAAAAAAGAAGAGAACGGGAAAGAGACGGACGATCCTTCTTCTTCGATTCATTCTTCCTCTTTTTCTCTGCCTCTTCAACCCAACTCTCTCTGCCTCTTTCTTTCCCTCTTGGTCTTCGTCTCTTCAAAATTAAGTCACGGTCGAATTGGGAAAGCCACCAGATCCGTTCGCTCCTTACTCGTCACTTGTCCACTTCAGGAAAATCTCATGTGCCCTCCTCCCTCTTCGTTCCCGGGTTGGTGTCTCGTTGCAGGAGGTGAATCTCGACTCTACAGCTTCAAATATCCACCACGCATTCTCCTCTTCCGAGATCCGTTATGGATTCATCAACCTCGTCAAGTTCTCAACTCTCCGCCGCTCGTCTTCCTCCTCTTACGAGATCCACGATGCCTCATTTTCAATCTCTACGACCAGGATTAAAATAAATTCATCTCCGCCGTGAAGATTTACCATGTGCTTAACCGTCTTCGGCGTAGAAGCTTTGCGGTGGACTCTGTTGGCTCCGGCAAAGAAGTTTTGTATTCTTGTATTTTTTTTAGTTTTTTTAAGAAAAAATTGCAAAAGTGTCACCTTTTACCAACTAAATTAAAAGGCTAACAAATTAATATTTTATTACAAGTCAAACTAAGATAAAAGACTACAAAGCCCACCATTTTATTTGCATTATACCATAATAGTATTATTCCCCTCTCTTCTTTTCCATTTTCTTCTTCTCTCTCCCCAAAACATCTACACTTCTGTTCCTTTCCATTTTTTTTCTTTATTTCTTTATTTTTTTCTTCAATTTGTCCTTCCATATAATTTACTAGTCCATAATCTGTTTATCATTGCCCAATGTGTCTTTTTTGTCACTACAACATTAAAAACCCTAATTTTGGTCTTTGTTACTTACAATTTCGTTATTGTCTTGTTGATTAACTTAATAGTCCCATAGAAAGAAGTCTCTTTATGCGTTTTTGTTTGTATTTTTGTCAATTATTCTTTTTGCGTTATGGGTCTCTTATAGTTCAATGTATCTAATAACTTGATGAACAAATCTATATCTAAGAGTTAAAAAAATTTGATTATAATTCATTTTTGGGAACTTCGTTTTGTGGGAAGCCTCTTGGAATCTGTTTAAATGAAGGAATTGTGTCTAGTCAGCAATTTTTGGGTCTCTTATAATTCAAGGCTTTGTTTTGTGTGTGAGGATTTTGACTAGTTGGATGTTTTGTCTAGTTGTATGTTTAAGGATGTAATTACTTTAGATATGTATCTATGTTGTTTTTTTTTTTATGTTCTGATGCTCTATTCTGATAAAATGTTTGCTTGTTCTAGGAATATAATTCAACTAGTTCTCTGATTTTGACTAGTTGGCTGGTTTTGAGTATATAGTTTGCTTTAGCTAGTTATCTATTTTATTAGATAGACGTTTAATATATGTTTTGCTTGTGTGTTATGTTCTACAACTTGTCTACTAGGAATATCATTGAACTAGTTCTCTGATTTTGACTAATTGCCTTTTTTAGTATATAGTTTGCTTAAGCTAGTTACATGTTTCATTAGATAGACGTCTAATACATATTTTGCTTATGTGTTATGTCCTAAGCTTGTTCACTAGGAATATCATCATTCAACTAATTCTCCAAGTTTTGACTAGTTGTCTATTCTTAAGTATATAATATGCTTTAGCTAGTCACCTTTTTCATTAGATAGATGTCTAATACATTTGTTGCTTTTGTGTTATGTTCTAAAACTTGTCCACTAGGAATACCATTCATCTAGGTTTCTGATTTTGACTAGTTGCATGTTTTGAGTATATAGTTTGCTTTAGCTAGTTACATGTTTCATTAGATAGATATATAATATATTTGTTGCTTGTGTGTTCTGTTTTACGTCTTGTCCACTAAGAATATCATTCAACTAGTTCTATGATTTTGACTAGTTGTTTGTTTTGAGTATATAGTCTGCTTTAGCTAGTTACATATTACATTAGATAGACGTTTATATTATCATGCATGTATCCCGATGTAAGATACTATTCATCATGCATGACATTTATTTATGAACATAGTCACTTGTTCATTTCTACAAATAGAAAACTATTTACATTTCAATACAAATTGATAGTTAACCTTTTTCATGTGTTAGCTGCGATTCAGGACTTAACGTTATTACTTTCGTGATGTTTATGGAGTTGGACGCTGACTTGAGGATCACCATGAACTCCAAGTTGTTAGAGCAACTTGTGCGTGAGGCTTCGTATAATTAAGTATGCTCATAATGTATAATGAGGGAGTTGTTTCCGCCTTCGACACGTTGATATCTTGGAAGTTCTTTTGAAAATTATTTACCAACATAACAAAACTGCTATCTAAAGCCTATGACCTATCCTCGCGTGTCCATACTTAGCGTTTATCATGCTGCTAGGTTAGACTACCATGACGCTTATCAGACACTAAGAATACTCGTTTTTCCCGTAGTGCTTGGTAAATGTTTTGAAATCTGGGAACAGGAAAAAAAGAAAGTGAAGTCTAGGAACACGAAATAGTGAACTCTAGGACTTATAATTCTTGTCTATCTTTTTTAACTCATTTGATTTGCTATTGATTCTTTGGAAATTAGCATTGAGAGGAATTGATTAGTTCTATACGAGCTATAGAAGAATCACAGAGGGAAAAAGCAAACTTGAGAGAAACACATGAGAGAAACATTTGAGACAAACATTTGTGAGAACCTTTTCTTTCATATTTACAAATTTATAATGCCGGGAAGCAGAGATAGTAATCCGGAGTACAATACCAACCCACAACCAACAATTCTAAATCATCCAATGGAAGCCTTAATGAGAGAAATGACTCGATTGTTGCGTATGGAAATGGAATCAGTTTTACCAACGCTTGGATCAAGTACAAGAAGAAATCCGGCAAAGGCAACCGCGAGATAACAATACTAGGCATGGGAGAGATCAAACTAGATGGCCACGGGCTGGGGAGAAGATTACTATGACTGAAATGATGGATCGTCCAGTGGAAGCCAAAAGAGGACTGCTTGATGACAACTTGGGAGGTCTTAAATTGAGAATTCCACCATTTAATGGGAAGAATGATCATGATGCTTACTTGGAATGGGAAAAGAAGATCGAGCTAGTATTTGCTTGTCAAAACTACACCGAATCCAAAAAGGGTAGAATAACCGCAACTGAATTTTGTGACTATGCTATTAATTGTGGGGATGAATTGGTGAAAAACATGATGCGCAGTGGAGATAAACTCGTTGATACTCGGGATGAAATGAAAACCATCAGGAGGAAACGGTTTGTGCCGAGTCATTACCACCGTGAGTTACATCATAAACTAAGGAGACTCACACAAGGAAGTAAGGGTGTGGAAGATTACTACTAAGAGATGGTGTCTTTTATGCTAAAAGCCAATTTTGACGAGGATTTAGAAGCTACTATGGCGAGGTTTTAAAGTGTTTAAACCGATAAATTCCAGACAGAGTGGAAATGTAACAATATGAAGATCTAGAGGAGATGTTGCACAAGGAGATTTTGGTTGAGCAACAAATGAGAAGAAACGGAGTTCTGCGTCAGTCTTACGGGTCAAATCTGAAGCTTAGTTATTCTAGGGAGGAATAGTCAATTTAGAGATCAAGGTTTAATTCACAACCTGAAGGATATAGTTTTTTTTTATCTTTTATTCTTTTTTTGTGTCTCCCTCTCTAGGTTTGTATCCATAACACGAGAAGGCGCGAGTTAGAATTGTGTAAATCTTGATTGATAGTGGATGTTGTGGGAAACGATTTCCACTCAAAAAATATATTTTTTAAGAATTTTCTGTGAACAAGGTATCTTATTTCTTAATACTTTAGAATTTATCTTAAAGTCTTAAGTTCATGACACTAAAGACTAAGATTACAAAATGCAATGCATACTAAACACTTTTTTTTTTAACACTGTATTTTATTTATCATCGAGAAGACACTAGCTGGCGGTCATCGACAACCTGATGCCCCAGAGGACCTTGCCGCGATCCATAAATGGATCCAGAGTCTAACAACAACAAACAACAGAACCCTAACCTTCTAGCAAAACACAAGCAAAGATACATCCCTAGAATCAATTAACCAAAATAAAAGAACCCGATGAAAAATTGGATACAAGAATGGCAACAGCCACCCTAAGTCCATCGCAGAGAAGCCATGGAGGAAGCAACATTAGACGTTCATCAGGAAGGGAAAAACAGGAGATGAAGGCAACCACGAAACACCGCCGAGTCTTCAATTCTTCTACACCACCAAACCCTCTTTCTATTGCTCAACCAAAAGAGACCGAGCCACTGAGAAAGCACCGTAGACCGAACACTTATTGAGAGAAGATCCTGCGCTTCGAAGGATATAAACACTAATTATTAGAAAAGAGAGGAAATGCTGGTCTTTACAAAAAAAAAAGGTGGAAAAAATGCTTAGTCTCACGACCAAAAAGAAAAGGTGGAAAAAATGCTTAGTCATGGGGACACGTGGTAAGTGGAGCATGTGTCAAGAGAGGAGTGCTGGTTTAAGGTGAAGCAGCTCCCGCGAATATTTTGGAGTCAGTTGCACTCTCTTAATCATATCCCTTTATAAACAAAAAATAGCCTCTCCACTCTCTCCATAACAAAGACATGGCCACAGATGCAGGATCTGATTCGATGGCAACGGTGGCTGCTAAAGCCCCGGTCACGTCCGAGAGGAAGGTCCGTACTGATCTCGACGATCGTCTCCCTAAGCCATGTCCGTACATTTTCTCTTTTTNATTTTTTTTTTTTTTTTTTTTTTTTTTTTTTGCGTCTTCATTTCTGTATGTGTCTGTACACGTTAGGAGTTTCCAGTTTTAGATCACAATAGGTATTTTTAAGGTGCCTTTTCATTCCGAAAAGTATTAAATTTTGGTTGGATGGATCATTCCCGAAGGTGGAATGCAAATTATTAAGTGTTAATTAGAATTTACCAAATTGGTTGTATCGATTTGTTTCCAAATGTGGGATTCGTTTTTGTTCTGAGTTAGTTGTTTTCTTGAAATGAAATCAGATGTGCCACGAGCAATAGTTGCACCTGACATGGAAAACGTTAACGGGACGAGGGGACACAAACACAAGGATATGTCCGTTCTTCAGCAACATGTCACCTTCTTTGATCAGGACGGTGACGGTATAATCTACCCAGGGGAGACATTCAGAGGTATTCCTTCAATCGTTAGACCAAGTCAAGAAGAATCAAACAATATATATATATATATATATATATATATATATATAATCCCTTTTGCAAAATTGCAGGATTTAGAACCCTTGGTTTCAACGTAGTTTCGAGTTTCTTGCTAATGATCATCGTGCATCTAACTATGAGTTACGCCACATTGCCTGTAAGTTTCTCTCATCAACATCTAAATTTAATATGTGCACTAATATCTTTAATATCTTTGTTTTGTTTTTGAAAACCAGACTTGGATGCCTTCTTTGAGCTTCCCGATTTACATTCGAAACATCCACAAAGCTAAACACGGAAGTGACACTTCAACTTATGACACGGAAGGAAGGTTTGTCTCTTATTAAACCCTTGTCCGCGATGCTTATTTAGACTTGTTATCATCAAACTTGAAAATTTTCAGGTACATTCCCGCAAATTTGGAGAACATGTTCAGCAAGTACGCACGTACAGTGCCTGATAAGCTTACTCGTTACGAGGTGTGGCAAATGACAGAGGCTAACCGCAATGCCTTTGATTTCTTTGGCTGGTTTGTCCTATCTCTCTCTTTCTCTAATGGGCTCTTTTTTCTCTTTCTCTTAAAATGTTGTGTGAAAATGGAAACAGGGCGGCGAGCAAAGTGGAGTGGGGAGTGTTGTACTTACTGGCCAAAGACGAGAATGGTTACTTATCCAAAGAAGCTGTTAGGAGATGCTTCGATGGGAGCTTGTTCGAATATTGTGCGAAGACTAGAGCGTCTGCTAAGAAGACTAACTAATGACATTCGTACGGTTTTCCTATTTACTAGCCAGTTAATTTCTTAAGTAAGCTTTGTTTTGTCTCTTAAACGAATCAAGAATCAGATCATATATGATATATCCATATCGTCACTTTTCCTACCTAATTTTCTCGCCTTGTTAACTAGTTCTTTTAGTGTCTGTATTCTGGAGTTGCATTGTGTCACACTTATGTGTTTGGATATATCAAGGGAACCGACCTGGAAAACAACTAACATAGATAAATAAACTTGAAAAAATTAGTGAATAGGATAGTTATTAAGTTTATAATTTGGTAAAAGGGTAGTTTTTTAGGATCTTTGTTAAATGGGTAGTTTTAGTTTTTTTTTTTTTTTTTTTTTTTTTTNNGGGTGTTTTTTTTTTTTTTTTTTTTTTTTTTTTTTTTTTGAGGAATGAAAGTGTAGCATGAAACCTTATAGTAAGAAGAAAATCACAAAACCAATAGGTGGATAATTTTAGACTAACAAAATGATCTTCGTAGTTTTTAATTCATATTAATAATTTTTGTTAAGAATCAAACTAAACCAAAAGGAATGAACTCAAACTAATAAATAAAACTAAGATCAAATTCTGGACACATACACGATACAAAAAAAACCAAAACTGAACGATCCTTTTTTCCCCAGTTCATCTATATAAGTTCTTCCAATGGCTACTGTCATTGGAACATGAAGGTAGTAGCTGCGACGGAGGAAGGAGACACTTTGCTACAGATAGTTGCGGTGGAGGAAGGTTGGTGGAGGAAGGTTGGCGGATGAAGAGTATCTGTCACCATTATTTTGATAATCATCCATCATCCAATTTGATTGTCATCCATCATCCATTTTGGTAATCATCTACCATCCATCATCTATTTTGGTAATCATCCACCATCATTTTGATGATTATCCACCATCCAGTTTGATAATCATCCATCATCCACTCTGATGATCATCCACCATCCAGTTTGATCATCTACCATCCACCGTCCAATATAGAATTATCACAAATAAGGAACAAACACTTTAACCATAATAAATATGTTTTTTAAAAAATTACGCCTAGTTGTTTCTATAATCCTAAATATGTGATCAAACATAATATATATCATGTCCATTAAACCAAAGTGGTTTAGATTTCTAACGTCTTTTAATCAGTTGGATTTTTTTTTTTTTTTTGCATCAACATTCACTTTTAATCATATCGGTTCAGAAAGCCAGACCGGGTTTACATTGTGAAGATAATATATATTTTGACCTAATAAACAGGTCTCACGGGCCAATCGATCTACTCTTAAATTAAAACCGTGTGGTATATGACGAACTTGGTAAAAATCGAAAGCCCCAGAGAATTGCTTAAAGTGGTCAAGTACAAAGAGAACGCCAGCCAATTCATAGGAGAAGTGGTGATCTTCACTATATATCCATCGAATCAGTTGGACATAATAGAAAACTCACATTGGGAAAACAAAGAAAATTACCTAAAAACTAATTTCAAACTCAAAATTACCATATTGCCTAAAATTCATTATAAACTATATATAATAACGAAATTCACTTCCCCTCGCAAATACGTGCATGATCAAATAAGCAGAATCAATAAGATTCGATTAACTAGAAATAACAACTTTTAGAAATAAATTTTATAAAATAACTTTTATAAAATAACTTTTAGTTTTTCAAAAGCTCAGTTTTAGGGGAAATTTTAAGAAATACCAATTTTGAAGCATTCTTTTTCAAAACTACCACTTTTGGTATATTTGCAAAAATATCATCATTTACTAAAGCTATTTTTCATTACAAATTAAAATTTGATAGGGTTTAGGGCTTTAGGACTTTGGGTTTTAAAAATATAAAGTTTATGATTGACTTAGGGTTTCTAGGGTTTAGGATTTAGGATTGAACCCTTATAAAATTAGGGTTTAATTTTTAATAACTATTAAGGTTTAATTGTTGGGATTTAGGGTTTATATTTTAGATGGTTAAGGTTTAGTAGGGGTGGCAAGACTTTTTGGGGTTTAGGATTTTAGGGTTTAGGGTTTTTAAATCCTAAACCCTAGGTCCTAAACTCTAAAACCTTATAAATAATTAATACTTAAATTGTGGTATTTTCAAAAATTTACCTCTTCTCATGGAATTTTTGAAAAGTGGTACACCAAAAATAGTCGTTTTAAAATTCTCCCTTTTTTAACCAATCAAGCTTCTAGTAAAATTGATTCCCAAAAGACTAGGGAAAGTAGTTAGTAGTGTTTCTTACCATTTTCTAAACAAAACTCCAAATATATTAACTTATCAATGTTAAGGAGATATATGTATATCCTACAATATATTAATAGAGAATAACATAAGTGATTTAGGTTCATCAACTATGATGTGTACTTAAAATTTATTTTAGAAAATAATTTTAAGGAAGCAATTGTCTAATTAAGGAAATAAGGAAACAATCGACCAACAATTGTAGGATACTTACTTTGGCGATTATCTGGAGAATTCTAGGATTTTGGGTGATTCCTAGATCATAAATTCTGTTTGTTAAAATCCCTCGGGCTAAGAATTAAAATTCTTAATCGCAGAATTTCATTGTGCTCTCTCTTTTCAATTTTTTAAAAATGTTAAGATTTGAGTGTGGAGGATCTCTCGAACTCGATTTCTGTGTTTTACGGCAAGTTTCTTCGAGAAGTGATCATCTCTGGCCAACAAATAGTGAATCTTATCTTGGATTATTATTCTAATGCGAGTTCTTGGTCGATGAAGTAACTCTGTATACTTGAAACTCACGATGTTATGCTTGATAGATTCGATAATTGAATTTGTATGCTTGATCGATGATGTTATGCTTGATAGATTAGACAGATGACTATGTATCGATGATCGATGATGTTATGCTTGATCATGTACAAAATTTAATGGATTCAATGTTCAAACAAGCGTGGTGGGAGAGTGAAGTTGCAGTCTATTGTGATGCCTTTCTCTGAGTTTGATCACGAGGACAAGGGTGATGCATTATATGGTATGTTAATTCAAGCACATCTGTGTCCGGAACAAGATTTTGATAGATTTGATGTTCAGAACAAGCGTGGTGGGATAATGAAATTGCAGTATTTGATGGATTCAATGTTCGGAATCGGAAACTATATTTATGTAGCTCTTTTTGTGATTATATTGGTAGATGAATCATTAGTGCTGCTACAAGGTACCTTATAGAATGTAGACATGAATGATGACAATGGATCTTAGGTTCGTATAGTTCATTGAAATGCAATTACTTGGGAAGAATAGAGTGGTGTTGATA
>OVAP01001907.1:0-21573 GCA_900406295.1 Aurinia saxatilis | reverse complement strand
TCGATTTATTGTTTGCCAAGAATATGAAGAGGCAGGCCAGCGTAGCAGATTGTGGGATTCTGATGACATAGCTGATGTACTGACAAGTGAAACAGTAAGTCAGGGGAAATGTATAAGCTTTAATTCCATTGATAAGTACAGTATAGTGCTGAGTGCTTGGAATGTTTTGTTACAGTAATAAAAGCTGATTTTTTCCCAACTTCTTTGCTCTTTCTCTTCAGGGAACCGAAGCAATTGAAGGCATATTTCTGGATGCGTCTGGTTTGACATTTGATTTAAATTCTACTGTATTTCAGAAGATGTATAGACTTAGGTTGCTCAAGCTCCACTTTCCAACTGCGAAATACCATTACAGGGTTTGTCTTCCTCAAGGCCTTCACTATTTGCCTGATGAGCTACGGCTATTCCACTGGGAAAGATATCCTCTCGGATCCTTACCTCGGAACTTCAATCCTAAAAATCTTGTAGAATTGAACATGCCCTATAGCAGCCTGACAAAATTATGGAAAGGAACAAAGGTATGTCCTGATTNAGAATTGAACATGCCCTATAGCAGCCTGACAAAATTATGGAAAGGAACAAAGGTATGTCCTGATTTATAGTGTAATCAGCTGCACACATGAAGTAATTAGCATTTACTTGATGACTCGTTGTGGTTGTTCATGTTGTAAACAGAATCTCGAGAAGCTTAAAAGGATTATTCTGAGTCATTCTCGACAGTTGACTGAATTCCCGAGGCTTTCAAAGGCCACGAACCTTGAGCATATTGATCTGGAAGGATGTACAAGTCTGGTTAAGGTCAACTCATCTATTCTTCATCACCAAAAGCTTACTTTTTTGAGTTTGAAAGACTGTTTGCATTTACGAATCATGCCTACTACGGTTCATATGCAATCTCTTGAAGTTTTTAATCTATCCGGCTGCTCAGAGCTTGAGGACCTTAAGGATTTCTCACCAAACCTGAAAGAGCTATATCTAGCTGGGACTGCCATTAGAGAAATGCCATTGTCATTCGGGGATCTCACCAGGCTTGTTACATTAGATCTGGAGAATTGTAAAAGGCTTCAGCACCTACCACCGGGGATAAGTAACTTGAAAGCTATGGTCACACTTAAACTCTCTGGCTGTTCAAATCTGAAGAGCCATCCAACTTTTGATGCATTGCTTGTAGCATCTGATGTAGAGAGTGGTAATAGACTTAAGCACTTGCCACCAGAGATACGTAACCAGAAAGCTATCGTCACCCGTAGCGCAAAACGTCCTGCTTCTTCCATGGATCTATCTAGCGTGGAAGATGTGGTACCACCATATAAGAGATACCGGTTGAAAAGTGTTATAAAAGCTGTTATTCTGATCTTAAGAAAAAGGAAGCGAGAAAAAAGAACGAGCGTCTCTACAGCCACAAACCTTTCTGAGGTAATTCATTAAAAAATATATCCAATATGAATGAGATTTCTTAGTGACATAAACGAATCTGTTTCTCTCTTCTAAACCAGCTAGCTTCGTTCTGCAGGTTGTAATTGCCTCAGCTTCTACCCTGGTAAATGATTGCTCTTACACGTCTTCATGTGGATTCCGTGTTTTACCAGAAAGACCCGGCCAACCTGTATGCCAATATTACATGAAGATAGGAGACTGCAAAGACGGTAGTGTTTGTAAATTTCATCACCCAAAAGACAGAGAAACTCATGTCTCTGAGATCACATCTTCTATGGCTTCCGAGGACTTGCATCCGCAAGAACTATCTCTTTCTCTTGGAGCTTTTTCAACAAATAAGCATGTGAAATCACCAACCAAGAAACTGAGACTACACAAGAGCACATCTTCCATGGTTTCGGAGACACAGCACTTGAATCGTCTGAGACGTTTGCCATTAATTGGGACGTCATTTGTGTCAAAAATTATTCCTGTGGATGCGGCTGTTCGGATCCAGACCAATTTCCGTGGCTATAAGTGTAGGAAACAACATCTGGTTGCTAAACAGGGAGTCGTTCTTATACAGGTAAATGTTTTATAACTAATGAAATCTTCTCAAGTTCGTTTTTGTCTAATAAACTCTTAAGATTTAAATGGCAATTGGCAGGCTTGCTGGAGAGGCTATCAGGTTAGAAAAAAACTACCGGAACTTAATTTTGTCAGTGAGGTTAGCAGAGTAAGGTAGAAGCATCATAATGAGGTAATCCTTGGTAGAGACGAGACCAATGATACAGACCATTGATGAAGAATGATGAGAAAGAGTCATTAACGATTGAAACCAATCCTAGGCAGTTCAATTCATCCCTGACAGACTCACCGATGTCATTTCCTAAACTTACTCTACCAGCATCTCGGATTCTTCAGGTTTCCAGGACTCGATCTTTGGAGAAGAAGCAAATAAAAAGGTTTGGTGATAACAAATTAGGAGTCTGTACTTTCTCCAATAGTCATGGACCCCTTCTTGATGCTGCTATCAGGATTCAGACCGATATGATTGATGGCAAAAAATCTAGGACATTGACTTGGTTGGCAGAATGAATCTTTTAACTCTTCTATTTGCCTTTTCCTCTCATGTATTTCACCTGGTGGCAGTCATTGTTTATTTGCTCCCGTGACAGTGTTTTCTTTTATGTTTTTAGTAATTGGAGATGAGATTATATGAATGAGATGAGTTCTTCAAAACCAAAGTCAAACCGGTTTATTTTAAATCAAATGACTTGTTGGAGACAAACCTGAGAATCCAAAACTATCGATTGCTTTTATAAGTTTGCTAGTCATTTCAGAATACACCACACATCTTCCATGGTTCCGAAAAATTTGGCATATGACAATGAAAAATAGTAGATACAGAGAAAAAATCCATGATATTACAGATTAACGGTGATTCTTGTTTGATTCACATCCCTCATTCATAATCAACGACAATAATCCAAACTTTACTGACACCAACACCAAGTGAAGATAGATAAATAGATAGATAGTACATCATAATCAAGCTTCTAAATGGTAAACCGAGGGCTTAACCAATTAGGAAACCACAATTTATTTAAAACTCAAACCAGCATCCTTTAAACTAAACCGAGGAGGCTTAATCATAATTCTAAACCAAAACCGTTAACCTTCTCTCCGGCGGAAGCACATAGCCGGAAACTCTGTCTTCGAATCCATGGAAGATTTTCTTCGGCTCTCTCCAACGGAGCTCCGAATTTCCCGGTCTGATTGTTCACGTCAGATGTCGGAACTTTGTAGTAAAACGACGATCGATATCTTTGATTGCTCGATCTTTTCGATTCGTTATCTCTTTAGAAGTTCCTCATCGACGAAAGCACCGGCGAAGGAATGGGTGCTTTAGTAAATAAAGGAGAAGTAGTGGAAACGATAAGGTTTTTTTTGTAAAGTTAGACTTTGATTTGACTCTTCTTTTGGTGGGTCTCATGCTCAGGTTCACATTTGGTATTGATTTTTTTTCCAGTACGCAGAAAATAATCAAAATCAATGGAAGGAGGACCAAGCGATTCAGGTTCAGAGAGAAAGGTTAGCAAATCCTTGAAGAAGGGGAAAAACATCTGTCAAGATCAACCACCACCTTTAGATGTTGAAGAACAACTCTGTGAAAAAGAGGAACCACCAACCTCAGCTTTCTTTGAATTCCTAAGGAACCATCGGCTTTCGTACTCTGAGTGCACCGCTTATGACGCCGTTGAATTTCTGTATCGACTTCCCTCCGATCGAATCGAAGCTGCTGTAGTCAGCACTACAGCGTTTGACCGTATTTTAGTAATTTCTTGTGGTGACAACAAGGACTTGGAGGAGACATACTTCACAAGCTACATCTTCAGCGAGTTGTGTCTCCGTGGCTTCGCACCTTTCAGATATGATCTAACCAGAAGCACGGTTAGTGGGAATCGGGAGCTGCTATACACCTCACGGGTTGGTGTTATGATTATCTCGATCAACTCTGCTCGTTCCAAAGAGTGCCTGGATGGATTTGTGGCAGTCATGGAACATTTGAAAGTAAACAACCTTGTGCTCATTCCTGTGTTTTTTAAAGTTAATGTTTCACACTTTAGGGGTCAAACTGGTTCTTTTGGAAGAGCATTCTCACTACTTGAAAATTCAGTCCATGCAACCCAAGTTCTGAAGTGGAAGGCGGCTATGATCGAATTAACTTCTGTCAATGGATATCAGTTTATGAAGGGGTAAATTGATTTTTCTCTTATCAGTATTCTATATGTGTATGATGTGATATATTTCTCTGATTCCGATTTCTGCTCTGCGCAGGGACAAGCTTTTGCTTGCCAAAAATATTGTTAGAGATGTATGTTTGCTGCTTAATTCTGAAACTAACAGCCAGCTGAAAGTAATGAGGCTCCAATTCAAGAGTATCTTGTCATTGTTACATGGTTCTCAATGTTCAGCCCCACAGATTATTGGACTCTGGGGTATGGCTGGTATAGGGAAAACTACTATCGCAAGAGAGATTTTCAGAACACAAGCTGAGAGATATGACGTGTGCTACTTTCTTCCAGACTTCCACATACTGTGTCAAACACAAGGGCTGAGTCATTTGCGTAGTGAATTCTTCTCGAAAATCTTTGGGGAACAAAAAGTTTTGATGGACGCATGTGATATAAAACAAAGTTTCACACGGGATAGGTTCCTTGACAAAAGGATTCTTGTTATTCTTGATGGCGTAAGTGATGCTAGAGACGCAGAATTTTTTATTGGAGGGTTTGACTGGTTTTCTGGTGGACATACAATCATCTTAACATCTAGGAATAGGCAAGTTCTTAAACAGTGTAAAGCCAACGAACTGTACGAAATCCAGAAACTACCCAAGTCTGTCTCTTTTCACCTTTGTCGTCAGTATGCCACTGAAAAAGAATTGATGGGCAAGATATCGTTGATCTCGGAGCTCGCGAACTATGCTGGTGGCATTCCATTGGCTTTACGAGTCTTAGGTTTGTCTGTTCAAAAGAAATTTAGTAACGACAAGAAAGAATTTATGAGAAGATTGCGTCAACGTCCTCCAGTTGAGTTTCGTGATGCGTTTAACAGAAGTTTTAATGGACTAGATGACAACGCGAAGAACACATTTTTGGACCTAGCATGTTTTTTCAAAGGGGAGAATAGCGATCATGTGGTGAAAATCCTTGATGGTTGCGGATTTTGTACAGATTTAGGAATTAGTGGTCTCGTTGATGAGTCTCTCATCAGCCTTGTAGATAACAGAATAGAAATGCCCAACATTTTCCAAGACACGGGTCGATTTGTTGTTTGTCAAGAACACAAGGAGACAGGCAAGCGTAGTAGGTTGTGGGATCCTAGTGATATTGTTGATGTGCTGACAAACAATTCAGTAAGTCTTAGAAAATGTATAATTATTAGTTCGATTGAAACTTTTTACATTACTGCTTATGTTCCTTTCTTGAGTTCTTCACTTGGAAAGCCTGATGTTTCCTTGCAAATTTTTTTCAGGGAACGGACTTAATTGAAGGCATATTTCTCGATGCGTCTGGCTTGGCCTTTGCATTGAATTCTAATGTATTTGAAAGAATGTATAGACTTAGATTGCTCAAGCTCCACTGTCTAGCTTCTGAAAATCATTGCAAGATTTGTCTTCCTCAAGGCCTTTGTTCTTTGCCAGATGAGCTACGGCTACTCCACTGGGAAAGATATCCTCTCGGATCCTTACCTCGGAACTTCAATCCTAAAAATCTTGTAGAACTGAACATGCCCTATAGCAACCTGACAAAACTATGGAAAGGAGCAAAGGTTTGTCTTCCTACCATAGTGTAATCTGTGCCTTACATGAAGTATTTTTAACATTTACTTGATGACACATTTTGGTTGTTCGTGTTGTAAACAGAATCCCGAGAAACTGAGAAGGATTATTCTGAGTCATTCCCAACAATTGACAAGATTCCCGAGGCTTTCAAAGGCTAGGAACCTTGAGCATGTTGATCTGGAAGGATGTACGAGTCTGGTTAAGGTTAACTCATCTATTCTTCATCATCAGAAGCTTACTTTCTTGAGTCTGAAAGACTGTTCTCAGTTGCGAGTTATGCCAACCACGGTTCATTTAGAGTCTCTTGAAGTTCTAAATCTTTCTGGCTGCTCAGAGCTCGAGGACCTTCAGGATTTCTCACCAAGTCTGAAAGAACTATATCTAGCTGGGACTGCCATCACAAAATTGCCATCATCACTCGGGGACCTCACTAAACTTGTTACATTAGATCTGGAGTATTGTAAAAGACTTCAGCACCTGCCACCGGGGATAAGCACCTTGAAAGCTAGGGTCACAGTAAAGCTGTCTGGCTGTTCAAATCTGAAGAGCCTTGATGCGTCACTTTTACGAGATTCAAAACGTCCTGCTATTCAAGAATCCAGGTCATATGACTCTGAAATCCTTGTGAACTTAAATAATTTGCAACTAAGATCAGATATTCACGGTTCTTGTTTTGGCAGAGATGTAGAAGAATTCTTATCATCATTTGAACATCTTTCGAGCGACAGACTACGACAAAAAATCTGTCCTCGGGTCATCAACATTCCGATTCCTTCATCAATTTTACACTCATTGGCCTCAAGAATATATGCTATAGTATCTTTGTACCTTTGTAACTCTTACCTGGTGGATATACCTGAAGAAATATGCCGGCTTGGTTTGGTAAAGACACTAGATCTTAGTGGAAACCCATTCAGCCAAATTCCTAAAAGCATTAAGGAGCTTCGTAAGCTTCACAGCCTTAGATTGCGCCGTTGCAAAAACCTCAAATCGTTACCAGAGCTTCCCAGAAGTCTAGTAATCTTGAACGCACATGGTTGTGTGTCTTTGGAATCATTTCCATCGAGTTTCGAGCATTTCCCAAGGCACTACACATTCAGTAATTGTTTGAATTTGTCTCCAAAAGTAGTTAGAAAATATATAGGAAAAGCTCTTGATAGTGTCGAAGGCATGGCCAAGGGACTTCTGCAGGTACCCTCTCTGTCTATGTTTCTGTCTCTTCTTCTTTTAATCTCTCTCCCATATGCCTTGCTTTTTCAAACAAACCTTTCACATATATGATATTTGAAGATCTCACTGAAACAGGAACGCAGCAATGCTCCTGCATTCAGCATCTGTATACCTGCCTCTGCAGGTCACAAATCCTCAATTAATTTTCAAGCTGGGTACTCTGTAAGGATAGAGCTAACTCCTGGCATGCTAAAGACTCTCTCAGGCTTTGCTTTATCAGTTGTAGTTGAATTTTGGGACAATTACCGTAACACTGCTGGTTTTGGAATCAAGTGCATTTGCAGGAAGACCAGAACATACCTATCACCTAGATTAGAGAGAATTTTCCATTGTTGGGCTCCAAAAGAAGCTCCCACTGTTCAAAAGGATCATATGTTTGTTTTTGGCTGTGCAAAAATGCATCCTACTGAAGCAATTGAACATGATTTCATGGCTGATTTAGTTACCTTTGAATTCCATCCTGTCAATTTGGAGAACCAGCTTCTAGATGATTGCTGCACAGTGAAGAAGTGCGGAGTCCATTTGATCACCAATGGAACATGTGACACACCCCTTAGCGCAAAACGTCCTTCGTCCTCTATGGATCCAGGGAGGCTTTCCAGCGTGGAGCATATTGCACCACCATATAAGAGATGTCGATTGAAGAGAGTTATTGAAACTGTTATTCTGAGCTTAAGGAAAAGGAAGCGAGATACAGTTGGAGATCCTTCTAAGGTAAAAACATTGTCCTTTAATTCCTTAATCCCGTTGTAGCAGACATGAATTCTCATGATACAACTATCCCACCACTCTTTCTTGTTTAGTTAATGACAACAATGCATTCATATTAGCTTGAAATTGGTCCAAGGACTTTAAACTTAATCATGTCTTTTCTTGTGTGCTTGATTTGTTTGCTTACACAGTTCAACTCTTTTAATAGGTAAAACGTCTGTGCCGATCATATGTTCGCAGTGGAAACTGTCTCGTGGGTCCTAGTTGTCGTTTTGATCATCCGACGTGGGTGTTAACACACAAAAATGCATTTTCCGTGCTTTCCAAGAGTCCGCGCATGGACATGCTAGGCGTTGCTGAGAAACCTAAAATACTCTCTGCGTCTGACTTAAGTCAATCAACTCTCGGTAAAGACGCTATTGATACAGAGCTGGAAGAAGAGTAGAGTATGTATTCCCACCTTTACAAACTATGAGACCCTCTTTATATAGCAGAGGTCCCATTCACAGACTCTTCACCATTTCTTAACCAACTAACAATCCTTTTATTTACTCAGAAGACGCTTCTCCACCAAGGAATAGGATCAGCAACCTCCCCCTCAACAAAGGCTTTTGAGCTCTTAATGTATTCTCGGATTTGCTTTCTCTTGTGACACTACTTCGATCTAATAGTGTTATCAATGAGCTTAAGATTGTGCTGCTCGACATTCACTGTCTAGCTGCGGACTTCAATTGTATCTGGTTTCGCTGATCGTTTAGTTAAAACTTCTCTTGTATCCCTTCAACGTTTCCTCTGTTTTCTAGAGTTTATTTATAAATTATGGTTTCAATCAAAACAAGAAAAAGAACCAAAAAAGGAGACATAGAAATCTCAAGGAAAAGAGATGTGAGTCCTTCTTGTCAATTCACGGGTCAGCTTCCAATAAAACTGGTTACTCTAATGGCTATTTCGATGATTGGTTTTGATCCAAAAGCTATGTTCCAGTAGCGGATAGATCTCATATATGAGCTCCAAGTACAAGAGATTAACGTAAGGAACTCAACATTAAAGGTTTATTGCACAATGTTTACTGCATTTTACAATAATATGTGCAAAGACAATTACATGAAGACATCTTGTTGAGCAAGTCTCTGTAATTGTATATATATCGGCTTGAGGCCAAGAGCAATAATATATCACAAACACATTCTTATAGTCTCTGTGGGGATTCCAAGTTTTACATGAATGCCAATATTACATGAAGACAGGAGACTGCAAAGACGGTAATGTTTGTAAATTTCATCATCCAAAATACAGAGAAACCCATGTCCCTGAGGGTGCATCTTTCATGGCTTCCGAAACACGGGGCTTGCATCTGCCAGGACTATCTTTTCCACTTTGAGATTCTTCATCAAGTGAGCTCGTGGAAGCATCAACCAAGAAACTAAGAATACAGAACACATCTTCCATGGTATCTCTTAGTTGGCAGTGCCACTCTTAAGTTGTTTTGTTTTATGTCTTATGCAGACTTGTAATAAAAGCAATCCATTGTGTGTGTGAAGTATGAACTATGGAAAGTATACAAAGGTCTCCCGTATCAGAAAAGAGCCTAACGCATTTGAACCCTAGAGTGGACTTGTCTTTCACGTAACCCCCACCAGCAAGTAAGTACACTTTTCCAATGCTCAAGGATAAACTACAGAGAAAACTTGGAAACTTACTTGCAGAAGCTTACTTTTACAGATATCCAATTCTATATATTCTTGTAAATATAATTATAACTTGTAGCAGAATTAAAGAGATAGTCTTTGAGACATGATCTGCTTTCTGCCTGAATCTTAGAATTTTTGCTGACTCGATCAGAACAAAGACGAAAATTTTACTATAATTTTTAGAATATTTGCGTAAAAATACCCTGAAACTTTTAAAAATTTCAATTTGGGCAACATTTATTTATTCAATACTAATAAACCCATTCTTTAACTCGCGTGGCATTAAGAGGTAGACCTTCTTGCTCAAACCGAGTCTTTATGACAAATTTAATACCAAATGATCTCAACTAAATCAGAATTTTATACAACCAAACCAAATTGTAAGCCGATTTCAAATTACTTATGTTTTTTCTCATTTTTTGCCTTTTGTTTTCTTTTCTTCTGACAATTTTTTGATATATTCGATTTTTATTACAATTGTAACATATTGGTATATATTGTTAGTATCATAGCAAGTAACTAAATCAACTGATTTCCTTGTGTTATGAGAGTTACAAAACAACACCAAAGCGGTTAAGAATAATGAAAGAAGAAAGATTAATAGTAAAAGTAAGTTCAATTTTTTAACTAGTGGAAGATGAGTCTAGAGAAATAAAAAGTTAATCCTTTGGAGCATTCATCCCCATGTGATCCGATCAACTATCATGCTTCTACATTTATGAAAACATAAGTTTTATTACATTAATTAACCAACATATAAGAAAAAAAATTGATTTCTTGGTTTTGTTTTGTTTAAATGGTTTAGTAAAAACTGATCTTCTTACTTGCAGATGTTTATGATGCACTAGCTCCAAACTGTATTTTTGCAGGCTGATGTTAAAATCATAATTTTCAACAATTCCATCGACATTCAGGCCCTTGGGTGGCAATTAGGATGGGCTTGGCCTAAGAAAGAGGTGATATGGGATATCAGAGGTGGGGAAACCACATGGAGATTGTTCAAAGTTCAAATCGAAGTTTCTTCCTCATTGCTGCAGTAAGAACCCAACAGCTATTGACTTACTCACAGGAGCGCCTTTCGACCATCAAATCTCCAACTGTTGCAAAGGTGGCGTTATAAGCTTGTGGCGCAAGACCCTGTAAATGCTATTTCTTCGTTTAGAATCACAGTCGGCCAGTCTGGAACAACTACTAGGACTGTTAGAGCACCACTGAATATGAGGTGATATGAAGTTGTTCTACAACAACGTCAAGTATGCGGGTTTTTTGTATTGTTCACTGGATAATTAAATAACCAAATTAAAATCCAAATATTTAACATACACTATTAATATATTATATTAGTTACTAATTAACAAACATAAATGTAAAATTATCTAAATAAAAATAAGTATTTTTAGCCAAAAATCATTTTGTGTATGTAAAAATTATATTTGAAAAAATTAAGGAAATTCTTAGAAAATTTTAATAAAATTTAAAGAAAAATTTAATGAATTTTTAATAAAATGTTTTGGAAATTTTAAGAAAATGTTTTGGAAATTTAAAGAAAATGTTTAAAAATAATGTAAAAAAATAATGTTGATAAAATATTTTTGTTTTATTTATAATCTAGTCATTTTAAATGATAACGCATTTTCATTAAATGTAAAATAGTACAATTTCTTTTGTAAAAAATGGTTTATCTTAGAAAAGTTATATTATTGTTTTACAACGTTCAATCGTTCACATTGGAAAAAGGATGAGGATTTCCAAGGCGCATCTATTTCAATGGCGATATATGCGTTATGCCACCTCTAGGATTGTATCCTACGCTTCCTAACTCCAGTCCAATCGCCGCCGTGTCTCTATTTATCAATTTGATCATCATTCTCTTTTTTGTCTTAATTTTTATGTAATCATGATACCTAGATATAATAGATCAACTAAAATTAATATTCTACAAACTAATAATCATTGTAAATTAATAATAGATGAAATTCGATAAAATAACAAGATAATAATTTGTTTTTCAACTCCTACATAAAACATAGTCCCAATTATAGCACAAATTATTAATTGTCAAGTAATTATATATATATATATATATATATATACAGTATGTAAAGTAATGTAGTTTTTTTATTATCTAAAGTAATTTATAAAATTTGACTCTAGTGTATTTTTTTCAATGGAAATCCATATATACTATTGTCATCTCTATCATCATCTTTGATCTTAAAACAAAGATTTTTAGATGTGATAATTTTTTTCTTAGGGTTAAATACTTTCAAATATATTGTTATTTATTTTCAACTTCATCATCAATACAAAAAATTGTAAGCTCGAATTTTGTTTGTAACTCTATATTTTTAGGATGAATTACTTACATATGAATAGTGTAGACTATTAACATCCGTCTTATTATAATAACCGAGATTATTAACATACTTTATAATAAAGATAAATATGTAGAAAATAAAGATTTTTTTAGCTTTTAATTTTGTTTCATGTGTTCTCACTTCTATATGCATTTTTATTATTAAATGATACTTAAAATTGTAGAATTCAAAAAATATTTATTGTAAATATTTGAATTTGTTGAATACTATTGGTTAAAATGATAGGAAATTGTACAATGTAATAAAAATATGTATTTATCATTCAACAATAACTTTATTTCTTAACATGTGTGAAAACTTTAGATTTTTTTTTTTTGAATAATATTAATTAATTAATAATATTAATTTATCTATTAATTAATAACTTAATAAATTATGTTAAAAATTAAGTCCGGGAACTATTAAATTTATAGAGCATTTATTGTAGTGTGATAAATGTGAATGTTGTTGTTATTAGGCCATTGAGGAATCAAAAATGTGTTTTGGAACTAACAAACCGAGAAATCAATGTTGACTTAGTACTAGTCGAGCAAGTAGACAAACTTAATTGTAGACAAACGATTAGGTATATTTTGGCTTTTTGGTATCTCTATGTGAAAACGAATCATTGTCTTCTCTGATTGTGTTTGAAACCAAATTTGAGTGTCAATGGAAGGATAAACTGGTTTTAGTAACATTGCATATGTAACATATGTTACAGCTAGGAACCAATTTATAAGCTCTCTGATTGTGATTGAAACCAAATTTGAGTGTCAAACATATGTTGTTTTCTCTTTGAATTTTCCCCGCTTCTTTTGTGAAGGAATATGAAGGGGTAAATTGGTTTTTCAGTTGACGATTTTTTTATAGCTGTAGAGTGTTATATACACGTCTCGGATTTTTATAGATGTTTTTTATTCTTTTGTGCAGGGATGATGAGGGTTCAGTTAGAGAGTATATTGTCTCTGCTGAATTGTTCGCAATCGAGTGGTCCACATATTGTTGGACTTTGGGATATGGCTGGCATAGGGAAGACTACCATAGCGAGGAAAATTTTCATAACACAAGCTGAGAGATACGACGTGTGCTACTTTCTGCCAGACTTTCATCTAATGTGTGAAGCGAGAGGGCTGTTTCATTTGCGCGATGAATTCTTCTCGGAAATCTTTGGGGAAGATAGAGTTTTCGTAGACTCATGGGGTATGGAACTTAGTTTCTTAAAGGATAGGTTACTAGATAAAAGGGTTCGCATTGTTCTTGATGGTGTGAGTAATCTAGTGATGTAGAATTTTTAGTTGAAGGGTTAGGCTGCTACAAGTGTAGAACACAACACTTAGTAATTAAACAGGGAATCTTGTTAATACAGGTAGATATCTGGTAACTAATGAAATGTGCTTGGTTCGTTTTGTCATAATCTCTTAACTGTTTTAACTTGCAAATGGCAGGCTCGTTGGAGAGGCTATCAGGTTAGACAAAACTACCGGAAGTTAGCTTTGTCATTGGTAGAGACGTGACCATTGGTACAGAGCAAGTATCGAGAGTGAAGCTTTTTGTTACAAACTTACGACAAGAGCTGTAATAATTTGATGATTGGTAATGAAGATTTTGTTAAATAAGTTTTGGTTCGTTTAAAACACGCTTGCTGATTCTATCGCAAAAAGAGTTCTTATCTCTTTCCAATTATCTGTATTGAACCCGTACTCTCAATGAAATTTCTTTGTTGAGCCAAAAGTATATACTCCCTCTGTTTCAATTTATAACCAGTTTTAATTAAAAGCATGCATATTAAGAAAATATTAATTTTTTTACCTACTTTACAAAAAGTACTTTATTTTCTCAATTAATAAAATAAAAAAATCTACAAATATTTTTAAAAGCCAATAGAATTTAAATGCATGTTTACTTTTTGCATTGGACTTTTAAAACTGCTTATATTTTGAAAAAAAAAAACATTCAAAACTGCTTATAAATTGAAACAGGGGAGTATAAACTATTAGTTGAGTTAAGCAACTTTTTTTCAAATGTCACCAAACAAAAAAAGGTTACTGAACAATGTGATGCTTTATGATAATAATGGCTTTCTACATTTTTTTTTTTTTTTAATAAAAATGTCTTTCTACATTTCTAGGCAACGTATATCATTTTTTCAAACATATCTTACTTTAAGTTCATTAAANCCCTAGTCGCCATCTAGAGAGATCTCGATTTTACGCACCGTTACCTGCCACAATTTATTTTCTAAAAAGCCATTTTATAAAAGTTTCATAATTGCTTTTGTAAAGCAAATTGTATTAAAACTTTTCAAAGCACTTGATAAATTTATAGTTGTGGCATTCTTTTCAAATAAAAATGTGGTATTTTAAGATCATCTTTATCTCTAAAATAGTATATGTATATTTCATTTTATCATACATATCCCCAAAATTTATCAGATAATCCTCATTTGAATTTCGTCCATGTGTATTTCTCATTATTATAAACAAATTATAAATTTATTTAAGAAAAATCTGTTTAATTCATGGTAAATAAACAAAAAAACTAATGCATGCAAAATATCGGAACATTATTGAAACTGTTACTCTGAGCTTAAGGAAAAGGAAGCGAGATACAGTTGGAGATCCTTCTAAGGTAAAAACGCTATTGATACAGAGGTGGAAGAAGAGTAGAGTATGTATTCCCACCGACTCAATGCCCCACCTTTACAACTATGAGACCCTCTTTATATAGCAGAGGTCCCATGCACAGACTCTTCACCATTTATTAATCAACTAACAATCCTTTTATTTACTCAGAAGACGCTTCTCCACCAAGGAATAGGATCATCTTCTCATCGACTCAATTGTAATTTGTATCTGTTTTTCTTTTATTCCTCCTACGGTAAATGTCAATGGCGATCGTCTAAAACTGCTCTTGTATCCCTTGAACGTTTCTTCTGTTTTCTGGAGTTAGAAAAAGAACAAAAAAGAGGGAGACATAAGAGTACCTTGTAGTAGATAGCCCAAACATAAAGACATAATAAATCTCAAGGACAAGAGTTACAAATTTCGTATGGCTTTAAAAAGCAAAGTATATTTATCGGATGTAAGTCCTTGTCAATTCACCGGTTAGCTTCCAATAAAATGGCTGCAACACGCGGGATATGTTTGATCCATTTGTTCTTTAGTGACACTATTGGTTACTCTAATGGCTATTTGGTTGATTGGTTTTGATCCAAACGCTATGCTCCAATAGTGGAGAGATCTCAATAAGATTCTTAAGATTTGTTTTTTTTAGAAACTTGGTCATATGAGCTCCAAGTACAAGAGATTAAAGTAATTAAGGGACTCAACATTAAAGGTTTTTTGTGCAATGTTTACTGCATTTTACAATAATATGTGCAAAGACAATTATTAGAACTACCACCAAAACCGGCACAAATGCCAGATGCATATGCGCCAAAAGTCTTTGAAGTTGGATGACATAGCTTATGAAGGAACTCGAGAAAGTTAATGTCTTTTGAAGAGACGCGTTGTGTGCGTATTGTCGGGGTTCTTGGGATGGCTGGAATTGGTAAGACCACTGTTGCAGATTATGTGTATAAGCGGAACATCAGTCGCTTTGATAGTTGCTGCTTTTTTCAAATGTTCACAATCAGTCAAAACTACACGGAGTAGATCATTTGCAGCAGAAACTTCTCGGTAAGTTGTTAGATGAAGAACATCTTGATGTTGGAGCTCCTGAGGGAGCACACGATACCTGGAAACATCGTCTTCGGAACAAAAAACTGCTCATTGTGCTCGATGATGAGACCAACGAAAAATCAAATAAGACTTCTTATTTGGGAAGGAGGCAATGCAATGATGATCTACCATATATCTTTTTGTTTCGAACTTTTCAATTTTTCTTTTGCCTTCAAATAAGTGATAGCTACATATACATGGGAGTGTTTTTTTTTTTTCTTTCTTTTCTTTGTAATCTGACACTTTTTAATTTGAACATTCTTCGATTTCTTTTACAATAACTTATATACATATTTGAAGCTTAAGTCACCCTCAGATAAATAGATCTTACCATGGCATAAACGATCGAGTCAATGAAGCCTTTATGGTATATAAATGCATTTTTTAGTATACAATCACCAATAAGACAATATGATATCAATATTTTTAAAATTGTATTTAAACAGGAAAAAAAAAAGGAGGGAGCCCCAAATCATTGCAATATATACAACTAAAAATACTTTTTGAATGTTGCACATTCTTAATGGAAAATATATACTTATATACCAAGATGGAATTCAATTACATTCAATAATCCTTGAACATAAATAATGGTCAATCATTGTGTTATGATACACTTATACATGGGTAACATATTAATAAAAAGTAGTAAAAACTATTATTTTCGTGAATAATAGTATAAAAAATTCTGTGAATTTGTAGAATCATTTCTTGATTTTTTTTTAGATTTAAAGAATACATCCAAGAGATTTTCCATCACGAAGAAGCTGAAATGCATCGTATATTTTCGCAAATGGAAGCACATTGGTAATAAAAGGGTCCAATTTCACAACCTGAAGGTTAAAGGTTTAAATTAGTTTCACTAAGGTCTGAAAATAAAATCTAATTAAAGAAGATTATATATAAAGATGATAAATACCCCTTTCATGCATTGTTGAGCAAAATTTGGAAGCTGAGATTTGGTTCGAAACCACCAAATACAGAACCAGTGATTGTACACCGTCGAAAAGTTCCATCGGATGAAGAGGCAATAGTCTTGGGTTGACTCCATTTGGCAAGAAACCAGTTATGAAAAAAGACTTCACTGCAGCAATAAAATCTTCACCCATGTCAGAGCATCTGTAATTTAGAATGCTGCTAAGCTCTTCCTCTGTAGTTCCCATAAAATCTTCATGTGTATGGTTCAAAAAATCTTTGAAGAAATTTTCTGCAACCAATTTAATAAAGAAATTTTCTGCAACCAATTTAATCTCCTCAGGATCATCAATCATACGACCATTCACATCTCGAACTTCCTTTATTGCATTATGGGACCTTCTGGCTTTAACAACTTGGTGAAAAAAACTGTTGGTTTTATCACCTACCTTAAGCCAGTGAATCTTCGACTGTTGCTGTAAGAATTTTTCTTCAATGTCAGCCCAATAAGTTCATATGTTATAAGCTTCTATCTCTGCTTTCATAGCTAGCTGGGTGGGGTGTTCTAACGTTCGGGTTTGGTAAGCACATAAGTTACCAAAAGCAGATTTAGTCTTCTTAGGGATATCTCCCATTTCTCTCTCCAAGCTCTTAAGTTCATGCTTCAAACCCTTTAGCTTTTTAGAAAATCTAAACATAGCTAATGTTGATGGAAATAACTTTACTGACTGACTCAAGTGTGCTTCCACTATCTCCAAAAACATCGGGTGTTCTAACATCACATTAAGAAATTTAAATGTCTTCTTCCGTTTTCTTGCTGACCCTCCAAATTGTATTCGAGCTCTGAGATGATCTGAGCAACCCTTAGCTTCAAAGACACAATATCCATTTGGAAATCTCTGCAACCATTCCTCATTAGCCATCACTCTATCAAGTTTCTTGCAAATTAGATCTTCCTCTCTTTTTTGCACCGAGTGTACAGAGGGCCATGAGAGCACAAATCCTGAAATTTGCACTCTCTCACTATCTCTTGGAAATCTATCACACCCATAGGAATCGAAGAAAGACCTTCAAAACCTGAATGTTCACTTCCCTCCAGTATTTCGTTGAAGTCTCCCATAATCATCCAAGGCTTGTTCTTTAAAATACCCGCATTGTGGTGATTACTAAGATCCATCCACAACTCCTTTCTCTCCATAGCTCCATTAGCAGCATAAATGAAGGAGCAAACAAATTCTTCCTCATTCCCTATCCCACTTACTGAGATTGTCACTATTTGCTCTTTTCACTATCTCTTTCACTATTTTGGTTTTCATAAAGATAAACACTAATATAAGGAATGCTTATTAATAATAATAAAATAAACATTGTACATTTGACGAAGAGTAAAAGAAATCATTACATAAAAACAACAATCATTATATTGATTTTTATATTTTACATTACTTACTATGCTTATGACATTAGTTATAATTGCTTTTGACACCATAAAATATTAATGATATATAAAGATAATATAAATCATGAGTTTTTATTTCTTTCAAATAATACATTATTTTAAACAATTTGATGTTAAAATAGCATCACATATTGTCCAACGCGAGTGCACGGGAAATCATCTAGTAATTTATATGTAACATAACTATATTTGATTCTGTTACAATGTTACATAAACAATAAACTATACAAGACAAGTTTAATGTAGGAATCATCAACAAGACACAATGAGAAAATAAAAAAATTAAAAGAACAGGAAAATAAATCACATTTAACCGCCCAAGCCTAATCCACCAACGACTCCAACAGAATCTTCAATAGAGAGTGTGCCTAAGACAGTCTTTTTCTTTTTGGTGTTCTGTGCAGATTGATTATCTTGTTAGAAGAGAAAGAAAGACTTCATCAATATAATATATAGGAGTTCTTTACTATGATATGCTGCATGAATGTTTTCTTCTTCTTTTTTTGTAATAAACTTCTTCGATTTTCTTTTGCAATAACTTCTATACATATTTGAAGTCTAAGTCTTACCATGACATGCCACTCTCAAGTACAGCTTAAGTAGTTCCATCACATAAATAAATGTTTCATGACATCCCTGTCTATGGTATATAATAATCCTTAATCGACCTCCAACCTATACATGTTAAGGATTACCACGTGATCGGAGTTGCTTAGGAGCGTGCAACAACGTGAACTCCTCGGACCTAACATCAAAACTCACCAAAACATAACTCCGATCCCATGTCATCGCTATGTAATAGATTGCCCCGTTGATAATGCAAACTGGAGACTGAAAAAGGATGCGAGTCGTCCTGATGTTACATTGGATATTCCTCCGTTGCTTTGTGGGATCTCACAATGTGAAAACTTTACAATCATTCATGTACTGTGGTAGACATAATTCATGAATTTGTTTTTTTTTTTCCTTTTCCTTATATGATTTTCTTAAAAAGAGTTTTCGCCAAATAAAAATATATGCAAAAAGATGATATGAGTAAGCAAGTGAAGTTCGTTAGTAATCAATTTTTTTATCGTTAAAGAGTCTACTTTTATTTTTTGAATATTTTATTTTTATTGTTAATAAGTATATTTTTGTTCTTTTATTATTATGGGCTTAAACGGATTCAACAAAATGGTTGTTCAGTTAAAGATTTTGACAACAACATATGCAATTAACAAAAAAAAAAACACAGTGATTCCCCGCACGGACATTCCAAATAATTCATAACTTTAGTTATATATATTGTTTCTTTTTAATATGATATTATAGTCAAAACAAATAAATTTTTAAAAACTTTTCGCCTACGCGAAAATTAACAAATAAACACAATGATTCCCGAGCGGAGATCCAAATAATTCATGAGTTTTACCATATAAAAACATATATGCAAAAAGATAGTAAGCTAGTGAACAACATTTTTATCATTAATGAGTATATATATTTTTTAATTTGTATATTTTTGTAAACTAATTCAAAATTTCTTTTCTAATAAAAAAAAACTTTTTTTATCATTATGGTCTGTACAGAAATTAAATCGGGTTTTAATGACATATCACATATTCAATAGTATTAAGACACATAATTTTTTTAATTAATTTTATTAAAAACGGTAGAATCATTAATAAATCTAGTGAACAACTTTTTTTTTATCATTAATGAGTATATTTTGTTTTGTTAATGAGTACATTTTTGTAAACTAATTCAAAATTTCCTTTTTAATAAAAAATCTTTTTTTATCATTACGGGCCGTAGAGAAATTAAAATGGTCTTTAATGACATGTCACACATCCAGTAATATTAAGACACGTAATTTTTTTATAATTAATTTTATGGAAAAAAAACCGTAGAATCATTGTGAGGTCGACACCTAAGATTTTTCCGCTCACAAATGTATATAAGAATATAGTAGTATTAGTAGTTGTAGTTTACGTAAATTAGCTCAAAATATTGGCATATACTTTGGACCATAAAAATTTCACCAAGTGACACCCCTCAAATGTGCGTGAATTCAGGTTTTTTAGGAGCGTGCAACAACGTGAATTCCTCGGACCTAACATCAAAACTCACCAAAACATAACTCCGATCCCATGTCATCGCTATGTAATAGATTGCCCCGTTGATAGTGCAAACTGGAGACTGAAAAAGGATGCGAGTCGTCCTGATGTTACATTGGATATTCCTCCACTGCTTTGTGGGATCTCTCATAAGGGTCGTACCCAAGTAAGTAGAACCCGGTTAGAGATAGCCAAATTTTGGGTAAGCAAAAAGATTTGCCTTAGGGTAGGGTTGTGTATTGTGAACTGATCAGTGTATGATAAACACCCCGATCAAGCCACATATATATGTATTGAAACTCTGATCAGTGTAGGACTATATATCAATTATATAAAAGAAAATGACACTCTCCATGGCAAGGACAAGTGGTTCATTGTGAGAATGACACATGTGCCCATTTAACATTAATGATAGTTTAATTAATAGTACATCAAAACCTCTATACATTATAGCCTAATTGATCTTCACGTCAAAGATATAGTTTTAGCTTCAGACTGTCAAGCTGCAGTTTCTTCCCTATTAAAACCAAGTGATTGGCAGAAATATAAAGGTATCATTCATTCGATACTGCGACTTTTCAAAAATTTTGATCGGGTGGTCTTTTAAGGAGTTAAAAGTTCTACAAATTCTATTGCTCGGGAGATAGGGAGAAGTGTCACAAGAGATGGAAGATTTCAATCATACTTAGCACTGGGTGGTCCTTCATTGTTACATATGATCGCATTCGCTTAGAATCGATAAGGCATATCTAGATAATCTTTAGTTAAGGTTTTGATACGTATCGAGTTTTTCTATTGCTTTTACTGTATTGACTTAAATTTATGAAAGATGAATTAAAAAAAAAACTTCAAAAATTTATTAATTTATAGAGATATTAATTAATCGTATAAATTAATAATTATTAATTTATCGATAAATTATTAACTATAAATTTATCAATAAATTATTAATTATTAAGTTATAGATAGATTTAGTTTATTATTTTATNTATCAATAAATTATTAATTAGTAAGTTATAGATAGATTTTAGTTTATTATTTTCTATTTAAAAAATAAGAAAGTGTATTATAGTTTACATATTTCATAACATATTTTTGTTTAACCTTCTTTATGTTTTTGCTATCATTTTCTGAGTCTCGGCTTGGACAAGTTAATATACTTCAAGCGACAATAGAAGAATGCTTTCGACACTGCAAAATTTGTTCAGGGAATGTCGTATCAAGGAATTTAGAAGATGGGTCAAGTACTGAAAAAGACATTCATGTACTTGAAGTTTTCATTCATAATCTCGGTTATCGAAATAAAATGGATATCGATAACTTGCTTGACTATCCGAGAGATAATGATACTTGCTCTGAAGTTTAAAGTGTAGAAGAAGTTGAAGCTACAACCCTAAATGATGATGATGAAGTTGAAGATGAGATAACAATACCTCTGGGAGTAGTTATGCATAAGGAAGCAATTATTACGTTTATAAGTCTTCATTTTTTTTTTTATATACGGATAGAAAAGACACCACGAGTTTTTTATGCAAAAAGAGAATTAGAAATAAGCTTCAACAAGATTCAAACTCCAAAACGAAAGAAACAACATTTATTTTAGTAGATTGTCTTAGAGACATAATATATAT
>OVAP01001906.1:3042-21581 GCA_900406295.1 Aurinia saxatilis | reverse complement strand
CTACAAAAAAGTGAAGAGACAATCAAATACATTGAATCGTGCATTTGGAAGGCGCAACTGTGGGGAGTAGCTTCATCAGTTCATTCTTGAGTGGCAAGTACTTGTCTTGCACATCTATGTGGACCTTAACTTTAACAACTTCAAGACACCACAAATTACCAATGAAATGTCTCATCTGTTTCACTTCTCTATCATTCTCTGTATACTCATATATCTTTAGCACCTTCACTCCACACGACAATAAAGAACAACTAGTCATATTCTTATGAACGCACACGCATACATCCCCACATTGATCTGTAATATTGCACAAGACCCTGAAAGGATAACCATCACAGTTAAGCAAAAAGAAAGAGAGAGTAATACAATATTTGCTTTTTAATTTACCTTGATAACTAGAGTTTCTAGGTATGGAGATTTCTGAAGAAGAGAGGGCAATACTTGCCACTGCGTGCCTCCTGGCACTCAAAAGATAAGTTAACCATGTTGTTGAACTCATGCATAGATTTACAGCATAAATAAAACACATGATGGTCAAACAATGAAATAATCAAACTAAGTCAATGACTAGAATATCCATACACTGACTCTGTCATGAACCAAAACAAAATAAAAGACCTCAAGGGAATTAGCAGACAAGTGAAGGGTTACAACATTCCTTATTGCTGCAATGAGTTTGGTTGCATCACCAGAATCACCAGTCGTTGCAGGATTATACCCAAAAGAGTATACAAATGTTGGGACATAATCATCATAATAATACTTCCATAATCGAAGATCTAGTATAGCTTTGACAAGAGAATCCATTTGAACAACATAATTTTGTGCGACATAACTAGAGTAGTCGAAGAACACAATATTGGGAGTCTTAATGGACATGAGTGATCATCAAGACAAATAGAACAGTAAAAAATGGTTAGTCTGTAGATGGATGAGCCCCGGACTCGTTTCGCCCAACGCGATCTAAGAGGATGATCATCACATATGTTAATTTCCTCAAGCACATGGCTAGCGAGGAGGCAATCATACAACAGTTCGGAAGAAAAAAAGTTGACTGAAAAGATAGAGAGAGAGAGAGAGATTTGAGCGCAGGGAAAAGGACACCTCCGGGAGGAAGGAGATGTTGGAATCAAATTTTAATCAAATCAATTAAGGCCGACGGGCTATACAATTGACATAGATTAAATTGGTTTTATGTGAATATAAAATGAGTCATTACACTCATAAAAAGCCACAAGAATATTGGCTAAATTATATGGAGAAAGTCAACTACAGTATTAACAAGAGAAAAATCTCAACCACATAAACATTGAATTAAGTCAGATTGAGATTACAGATTGGGTTAATACAATTTATTTGCAAAATAATTCATTTTATTTGAGTTCAAATAAATTTTTGTTTAATTTATTTAAACAATAAAATCCTAAATTATTTCTCAAAAAACAATCAAATGTTTGAAGATAATTGTTTGTACAACCAAAGATTCCTTTTTACTAGATCATTAAGGAGGAGGACAGTTTTTGTTTTTATTGCAATTGATTTTGTAACATATGTAATATACAAAGCAAATTCAAGTTTTGTCTTAATGGTATGATTGTGTTTTAAGTGACTTAAATACACAAATCAAAACCTCTCATGTGTGCAACCTATATAAAGCACAACCACTTCTCCATTCTACTCACTGATTCACATCTTCTATTCTTTTTCTGTAGACCAGCAAGAAAAACTGAGAGCAATTCTCCTCCTCTTTCTTTGTAAGTCGAGAGTTTAGCCGAGTGTTGTGACTCTAGTCTCCACACAGTTTTATTCTGGGATTCAGAATCTCATAAAATCGCCACACTGCAGAAGATTTGATGAATGAAAGACAGAGATCAAATCTCGACTCTGTGTTCACTTTTATATACGGGTTTCAAAATTCTCGTTTAATCTCTACTTTAATTCGTTTTTTCTTATATCCGGTTTTTTCGGTTCATACAGGAGAACACTCCCACATGGATATAATCCGTAAGTGAGAGTGTGCTTAACCAATGTCTTGTTGAAGTACAACTTAGCAAATACAAGTTTATTGCACACTGTAAACAAGATGGTTGACATAAAACCGAGACTTAAATTTGAAAGAGAATTTCTTGATGGGAGAATCACCTAGCACTAAAAGTGTTCTCTTGATGAAATCAACAAAGACATGATCACGAGTTTCTGATCGCCTGTTGGGATGAAAGACCATGGAGTCATCGAAGTCAAGGTTGTGAACAAGGGACAACAGGTTCCTCCAACGCTTTGAGAGAAGTGAAGTGGAAGCAGCAAATTTGGTAGGGAGCAGAGACAAGATCTGTCCCAAAACCTCGAGGAGGCTACTGATTAATTCTCCAGAAGCAGTTTCCACTCTTTTGGCTGCCATAGCCATTCAGTAGTTATACCTACCTACCTGTAGAGAATAGAGAAATTAAGCTCGTATATTATATTATATTGCATATATGTTAATCGTCGGTTTTCTATGATAGTTTGACAGAATCGTCGGTTTCTAGCTAAAGATTTGTTATTTTTTCTAAATATGGCTCACCTTTGAAATACAATAGATTTTATTGGAGGGTTGATCGGAGCTGTAGTATACTGTATACATCATTTCCGATTCTTGTGGAGTAAAATATTAAATCTTTTTCTTCTTTTCTTTTCCAAATATCGTACGATTTGCTTCTTCTTTTTTTTGTCAATCATAATTTGCTATTTACTCTTCTCTATGTGGTTTATTTGATTTTTTTTTTTTGTCATATTAAGTGATTTCTCAAATTTATATACAAATTTAATTAGTTCATGTTTTTGAGTTATGCAGATTGATTTGTGATTGATTAAATTGTTTTGGAACTAATGAGAAGAAAACACAAACTTTAATAATTTCTTAAAACTGTGTAAAAAAGTCTAAAACATCAACTATTTTTCAACAAAAGTTATTACGTTGTACGTAATGTGACTAAGTATACACTATTTCGTTAATACACTGGATACACCGATTGAAACATACACTTTAAATAAACAAATTATGATTTTGAATGGGAGAAGCGGGTGAAGGGGTGGGATTAAGAAAATCAATCGGATAAAATTCAGATCAAACAAATCAAATAGGAGAGTGCAGATCAATATTTCTCTAAATGGTGAATAATGAGTCAAACAGACTAAATAATACCAAATAAATTGATTTTGTTAATATCATAGTAATAGTATTTTCTTAGAATGTCATTTCATCCTATCTATCCTCAAATTGTAACATGTGGCACAAACAACTACAATTCTATATATTTAATTATTTTTAATATTTATTACAACTTAAATCTCACAATAATGAGGGCGACTCTGTTTGCGATTTTAGGGTTCTCGTGATCAAGCCTTTTTGTGGTTTTGATCGTGATTTCTCCCTGTTTGTTCGCTTCAGTTTGCAGATCGTTCTCGCTCTTACGCTTGTTTACCTGCCGGTTCAGTCTCTCTCCTGTTTCCTGAACAGATACTCTGTTCCACGACGTCGTCTACCACCTCTGGCCGGTTACAGTCACGCGCCGCTTCCGATGTATCAAGCTGGGAACAGAAGATTTACAAGGGAGGAAAAGGGGAAGGCAATAGCTCACTCGAATCAGTGGAAACGGACTGCCCCAATACCTCTCCCAGATGAACCATCCACGGATCTGTTTGAAGCACATAAACTGACTCTCATGGGTCGTGTTCTTAACCCAGAAATCCAGAAACCGAATCTTCTCATCAAGTTCATGGTGACCCATTGGGGCCTCGATGACTATGTTGAGGGAAAGGGTATTGGAAGATATAGGTTCCAGTTGACGTTTGTGAATGAGGAAGACTTGGAATGGGTACTGGCGCAGGCTCCTCTGCACTTTAGGAATTGGATGTTTGTGCTCCAGCGTTGGGAACCAATTGTCTCTGATTCCTTTCCATCACAGATCACATTTTGGGTTGAGATCCTCGGCCTTCCTCTTCATGGGGCTACTGAGGCAAATCTTAAGGCAATTGGCAAGGAAATTGGGAAGGTAGGAGAGATTGTACCTAAACAACGTAGAATGGAGATTGTTGTCAATGCGTTGAAGCCACTGGTGATGTTCACTTCAGTGAGCTTTCCTCGCAGTGGATTAGTTTCTCTTGAGATCAAGTACGAAGGCTTGGAAAAACATTGTCGTGAATGCTACTCTATGTCACATGAGAAAAACCATTGCCCGCTTCTTCTCGTTCACGACAATACACTTGCTCTGTCCCGCGAAGCAACGTTACCAAAAGCACCTATTGTGAAGAAAGAAACCCAGCGTCCCTGGCTCCCGGGAATTTAGACAGATTGAGGATCAGAGTCCGCATAAACCATTCAGGTTTCAAGCTTCTCATCGCAATGCTGGAAACAGAGGAAGGTCTCACTACCAACAACGTGGCTATCAGAGGGGTTGGAACAAGGATGGTGCCATTAGGGACCGCTACCAGAGATCACACAAAGCTACTTACGATAACTATGGCTACTTACGGTCTCCTCGTGATCATAGACAGGGGTCTTATGATAGATCCCAGGTGTCTGCTTCCCGACAGCAGGAAGCTATCATACCTCGTTCGGCTACTCCTCCTTGGTCGCAGGTAGTGCGTTCACCTGTGTCAGGGTCGAAGGTTTCAGACTCTAATACGTCTCTGCCAACTGCTTCGCATGGCAGGCGTTTAGAACATGAACCTACACGCTCTGCACAAGGTCAAACACAGCTAGAACAGACAGTGGATAGTCCAGTTCGATCTCGTAGACTGGCGCTCGAGAGGATAGGTGACCCATCTTTGCAAAGAGAATTAGATGCTAAGTCCGGAGTTGTTTTGCGGTCTAAGTTGGCTTTATCAGATTCCCCTAAAGATCGCACTACGAAGGACTCTGAAGATACGGTGTTAGATTCTAATCTGCACCATGTTGCTCATGTCCCCATGGCACAACGTCTTGGTCTCCCAGACATGGATAAGAAACCAAAACGAAGAGTTACGAAACGGCTGAGCCCAATTAGGAAAGCACCGAGTCCTGCTCAGAAGGCGCCTAGTTGGTGGAAAGGTGACGCAAATGTAGTGGTCCCTCTTTCCGGGCCGATAATAACGAAGAAACGTGCAAGGAAAGCTTTGAATTTCGATGAGGAGCCGGCTTTTATCCCGGCTATCAAGAAAATCAAGCCTCCCATGCGTCACATTGATCACAATCCTCTGGCTTCGGCTTCGTCAGCTTCACGTCGAGGGAGTTCATCAAAATCTCATCCACGTAGCAAGAAGAAACAACCAAAAACGGTGGCTTCCAATTTGAAGCCGCTGTCTACTCAATGAGCATTTTGAGCTGGAACTGCCAAGGTGCCGGAGGCCCGGAGGTAGTTCCTCGTCTCAGGGAGATGCGTCGTCAACATTTTCCTGATTTCTTATTTCTTATTGAAACGAAACAGAATAAACAGTTTTTAGTTGATTTACAATTTAGTTTGGGTTATAATAAATTGTTCACTGTAGAGCCAGTTGGCTTGAGTGGCGGCTTAGCTCTTATGTGGAAGTCTAGCTACATTGTGGATGTACTTTTTTCAAATAATAGGATCATTGACTTAACTGTTCAATTTGGATCCATCTCCTTTTATCTTACGTGTGTGTACGGAGATCCTGTAAGGGAGAAACGTATGGTTGTTTGGGATTTAATCTCCAATATCGGGATAAATCGTGATGATGCATGGTTATTAGTGGGAGACTTTAATGAACTAATGCATGCTGATGAAAAAATGGGTGGTCCTACTCGTGCTGAACACACTTTCTCTGATTTTCGAGCCTTCGCTACAAATTGTAAAATAAGAGAATTACGCAGCTCGGGTAACTCATTTTCTTGGGTAGCATGGAGATCATGTGGTTGGATTCAGTATAAATTAGATCGTAGCTTGGTAATGATGCCTGGTCCCAAATGTTTCCGCGCTCACAGATGACTTATTTAGACTTATGGGATTCGGATCACAGGCCTATTTTAATCAAATATGTCTACGATCCTATGTCCTATGGCAAAGGAAAATTTACTTTCGACAAGCGCTGGCTTAAAAAGCCTGGTATTGAAGCGGTGGTTAAAAAGGGTTGGGAAGGAGATTTTAATTCTTCATCCCACTCTTTAACATCTCGCATTCATAATTGTCGACTAGAGTTATCTCGCTGGAAACGTGGCACAATTCTAAATTCGGCAACCCAATTACAGACATTACATGCTGCCTACGAAGTCGAAGTTGCTAAATTGCATCCGGACCCACAAACCCTATCGAGCTTAAAATCTGGAATAGCTCAAGCTTATGCAGAGGAAGAGAAGTTTTGGAAGCAGAAATCACGTGAGCAATGGCTTAAAGAGGGGGACAGAAACACAAAATACTTTCACAACTCGGTGAAAGGACGACGTGTTCAAAACCGTATTTTGATGCTAAAGGATGAACGAGGTTATGAGGCTTTCTCTGAAGGGTCAAAGGGACAAATTGCGGTGGATTATTTCAGAAATATGTTCACATCATCTAATCCTGGGGATATGGCTGCGCTTTTTCAAGGGCTGGAGCCAAGGGTGGATGCGGGTATGAACGAGTTGTTGACACAAACGGTTACACCGGAGGAAATTAAACGGGCAGCAATAAGCATTAAAGGATCAAGCGCCCCCGGGGCTGATGGATTTACGGCCGTGTTTTATAAGCAGTTTTGGCATATTGTTGGACCGAGCATTGTGGAAGAAGTTACAGCGTTCTTTAACTCTGGATTACTACCGGAAGATTGGAATCACACCCACATTTGTCTCCTACCAAAAGTGACGGTTCCAGAGCATATGAAGGATATCCGACCGATTAGTCTTTGTTCGGTTCATTACAAAATTATTTCAAAAATTTTGTGTGACCGTCTAAAAGCTATCCTACCAGGTCTGATTTCTGACACGCAAGGAGGTTTTGTCGCTGGTCGATTAATTTCTGACAACTTAATTATAGCGCATGAATTAATACATGGTCTCCGGACAAATGCCTTTGTGAATCATGAGTTCATGGCTATCAAGACAGATATGTCGAAAGCCTATGAACGTGTGGAATGGGCATTTCTTGAGCAATTACTTCAACGCTTTGGTTTTGCTGAAACATGGGTGCGGTGGATTATGTCATGCGTCACTACTGTATCTTATTCCGTACTTCTGAATGGACAGGCTCATGGATTTTTCAGACCAGAATGGGGACTACGTCAAGGTGACCCACTATCCCCTTTCCTTTTCATCCTAGGAGCAGAGGCGTTAGTCAATGTACTAAATCAGTCTGATCGAGCAGCAAAACTACATGGTATAGCCTTCGCAACAGGTGGCGCGCCCATCAGTGCATCATCTCTTATTTGCTGACGATAGCTTGCTCACATGTAAAGCTTCGATCCTGGAATGTAATGAGATTTTAAGATGTTTGAAACTCTATGGTGATACCTCAGGGCAAATGATTAACCTGGCCAAATCATCTATTATTTTTGGGTCCCGGGTTGCCGAAAATATTAAGAATGAGATAAAAGCAGTAATGGGGATTGATAAGGAGGGAGGAGAGGGAACCTATCTAGGACTCCCAGAATGCTTTAGTGGCTCTAAATGCCGTTTGCTTAGTTTCATCCATGATAAACTTCGATATAGACTTACTGGATGGTTTGCGAAGGCCTTATCCAATGGTGGAAAGGAAATTCTATTAAAATCCATTGCTTTAGCCCTCCCAGTGTATGCAATGTCTTGTTTCCGTCTATCCAAGGACTTGTGTCAAAAGTTAACCAGTGCAATGACAGAATATTAGTGGAGCTCTGGGAACAACCGTCGGAAAATTACTTGGGTAGCATGGAAAAAACTATGCTTATCAAAGGAAAACGGAGGCTTAGGGTTTCATGATATTGCCTTGTTTAATCAAGCATTGTTATGTAAACAGGCATGGCGCCTCGTTGATAATCCAGACTCTCTGCTTTCTCGCTTGCTGAAAAGTCGATACTTCCCTCATTCTGATTTCTTAGTTGCCTCGGTAGGAATTAGTCCGTCGTATGCTTGGAGGAGTATAATCTTTGGACGGGAACTCTTACACAAAGGTTTAGTGTGCCATATTGGGGATGGTAGATCAACGTTCGTTTTCTCCTCAAACTGGCTTTTTAATATTGTGCCACGCATGCCGTTGTTGAAACAAAGATTGTTCGATCCAGCACTGCGGGTATCGGACTTAATAATTCCTGATTCTTCAGAATGGAATGTTCCTTTGCTGGAAGAGCTATTTTTCGATGGGGATGTTGCCTTAATTAAGACTATTAAGCCCAACACTGCGCAGTTAGATGGGTACTACGGAGGTTTTTCACCTACTGGACTTTACTCCGTGAAAACGGGCTACCAGGTGCTTTTGGCAGCGCCGAATGCCGTTAATGCTCCATTTCCACCGCTGGAAAAGGCACTTTGGCGGAAGATTTGGAAAGTCAAAGCAGCTCCTAAGGTGAAACACTTTCTATGGAAATGTCTTTCAGGAGCTTTAGCTGTTAAAGATCGCCTGAATTCCCGGGGTATGAATTTGGATGCTAATTGTCCGGCATGTGGATTACAGCCAGAAACAATTTGTCATGTTTTGTTTAGTTGTCAAAGAGCCATAGAGGTTTGGGGCCTGTTTGGATTAAATGAACCTCCACATGGTTTCTCTAATACCTCTGTTTTCCTAAATATCCACTTTTTAGCTTCACAAGACAGTAACATGGACTTACTGGCTTCCTACCCCTGGTTACTATGGCAACTTTGGAAGGCTAGAAACAGCCTGACATTTGAGCATACTCTGCACTCGGCAGAATTTATAGTACAAAAATCAAAGGAAGAGTGTCTGGCTTGGTCAATAGTCAATAACTTTGGGGTTACTGGGAATGTTTCGCTTATTGGTACAGGTTGGAGAAAACCAAACCCTCCGAGCATTAAATGTAACCTAGCATCATCTTGGGTACACCCAAGGAGGCTCAGTGGTGGAGGTTGGGTAGTACGTAATCATCTGGGAGCTACAATATTCCACGGCAGAAATGCATTTGCGGATTCTATGTCTTCTGTTCAGGCTGGGCTGGAATGCTTTTTATGGGCAACAAACAGCATGGCGGAGCTTCATCTGCAGAATATCATCTTTGAAGTATCGGATCCACAATTATATGATGCCCTCTCTAACCCGACGCATTTCCCATCGCTTAGGGGTATCATTCAAATGATTTTGGGGGTCATGCTGTCACTGTAACCCTGGTCCATAAATCTAGTGGAACCGGTTGCAAATAAGGTAGCTGTTTTTATGGCAAGAAGTGTCACTCAAGGCCATCGGTATCAATCTTACATAGCAATCCATAGTCTGCAGTGGTTGGCAGAACAGATAGATATCGATAATGCTAATTGACCTTTGTTTACCTGTGGTTTTGGTTTGCTCTGTTTTCAATTACTTCCCTAGTGGTGAAGTAACAATGTGTACTATCGTGCTCTATCATAATAAAAAATTTCTTGGTGACAAAAAAAAAAAAATCTCACAATAACTACCATTCAATTCTTTTTTAATATCTCATAGAATTTCAAAAGTCATGTTTTCATAAAAGTGAATATATATTAACTCTTACATTGAAATTTATTTGATACACTTAATCTATTTTGTTTATTAATTTTATATTTAAAAACATCTATATATAAAGAAAATGTGATCTCTTCTTAGAGTAATAATCATTTCATTCATTATAAATTTTAATCAAATAATAACCATCGTTCATTTAGATGTTAATGGATCTTATAAAATAATTTGAAAAGACATATTGTAATGTGTTATACATCTTCAATTAATTTTTCTTATAAACAACATGAATCAAATATACAAAAAATATTTATTAAAAATATACAAGTTTCCCCCCTAACAACTTTTAGTTTGATTTTTTAAAAATAAATTTATATGGTAAACTACATAAAAAAATTAATTGGTTAGTCATTGGTTCGGACAAAATTTTATGATTTGCATGGGTGTTCAAATTGATTTATAAGAGAACATAGAAATCGGCATTTGGATATGTAGGAAAAAAACTGTAAGCTAAAGGAAGCTTGTGTAAGTTTTAAGGAACTTAAAAGGTTTGAGAATGAATGTCACGAAAGGTGGTCGGTCGTAACCCAAAACGATAGCATGTTCAATATGATTTTCTAGAGAATGAATGGAACAACACTCTAAGAAATTCCTTACACTCATATCATAGGAAAAATCACTAGCTAGCTATGAAAATCAGAAAATGATACAAATATTTCATTTTGATGGTTACCAATCAATGTTTAGACATGTCAAACGAATATATGTTTGAGATGAATGGACGATTGTAGAAGTTTTAAGAAGTTTGATGGCGCGGATCATCCACTATTTTAAGATAAAATAGTCTCATTTTTATATTAGTTGTGCTAATAAAAAAACAATAAATACATTACTTACATAATTGTTGTATATTCTCTTTAGATTATTTGTATTTCCAATAGAAATTACATCAGTTCTAGTGATGTTAACTAATTAATAATAACATCACTTGTTACCATTGATGATATAATTTTTTGTTTCATTTGTAAATAAATAAATTAAAACTATATCATTTAATTTTATGATACAAATTAACGGATACAACTCAATCTTTTTCTTGTAGTGACATCAATGATCTCCAATTCATAAATGTTATGTTGAAATAACGGTAATTCTTTTCAACTCCTTTGATCTTATAGATTTTGATTACATGCTTGGTGGAAGCGAAATTATTAACAAAGAGAAGTGAAACACAACATACGAAATGTATGGAATTTGAAAAAAGTGATGACCATAAAATTATGAAACTAACCAAAATATATATATATATATATATATATATATATATATTAAGTGTCCAGCAATAACAATTTTATTATTATCTTAATAAATTGTTAACCTATATACAACATGAATAGTTAAATATACATGAAATATTGTATCAGACCTTGTTCAAAATTATTTTCGGATTTTTAGATACACATAATGTATATTTTCATTATGTATGCAGTTTGGGTGTACTCTTGACCACATCTTCTTGCGGTTATTATGTGGTAAGAAAGTCACTCTCAAAGATTTGAAGCTAAGCAAGAGATCTGACTACGATTCATTCATCTTGATATTAGACGACAGAAAAGACATCTCAAAATTCATAAATGCTATGTTGAAATAATGATAAATTTTTTTAAAATCTCTTGATCTAATAAATTTTGATTATATGTTTGGTGGAAGCAATATCATTAATACAGAAAAATCAAAACAACATACAAAATATGGAAGAGTGGAAACATTATAAGAAATGCGTGAAATTTGAAAAAATGATGACCATAAACTATGAAACTAACCAAAAGATAAAGAATTGATATATATATATTTTTATTTATTTTCCAAATGTCCACCAATAATAACGGTTAACCTATACCCAACGTAAATAGTTAAATATCCATATTGCACAAAATTAATTAACTTTTTTTAAAAAAAATTGATAAGCGAGTCAGACCAAAATATATATATATATATATATATTAATAGGCAAGATTCTATTAAAACCGGGTTTTAAAACTCTCATAACACCTAACGTGTCACCACGTGAGTGGTTGTTTTATTTTCTTCGTTTCTTCTCTCTGGCGATATCACCGACGACAAATCAACCGACCAAAATCCCAGAATCGAACTTGATATATATTATGTGATTCCTGAAAGGAAGATTTGATTTCGCTTGTCGTGTTGTTGCTTTTGATGTGTGTTTAAAGGAAGGAATTGAGATAAAACATTTTGATTCTCAGATAGAAAATCTACGGAACGGAATGAAAATTAGTTGTGGTGTTGATTGATTTTGGTTTTGTGTAAATGGGAACTGGATATGATTAGCTTGTTTTCACAAAGCTTTAGTTTGGTCGTATTCATAACTGCTTTGCATATGCTTCTTTGTTTTGTTTTGTTTTTCTTATGCACATACCACATGAGTTGTTAATCATGCATCGTTGAGTTAAGTGAATTTTTAATTACTGAAAATCATTTGATATTTTGAAATCTTATAGTAAAATATAAATAAAATATGCAATGTATTAGTATAAACGAATTATTTTATGAAATTTTAATGGTATGAGTTCTTAGATTTATGTAATATAGGTAAAATATGAACTATATTAGTTTAGAAAAATTATTAATCATGTGATTATTTCATGAAATTATAATTATATAAGATCCGATTTTATAATTTATAATTGAAGCAATGACTTTTCAAATTCCTTTAATCGTCATGTATTAGCTATATAATTAACGAGTATAGTCAAAACATCCATGTTGTTTTAAAATATCTATTACACATAGTCTCTGGAATTTATATGATTTATTGTTAGAAAGTGTATTGCAAAACTTATTGTCATATTGTTTTAAAATCTCCATAATTATATCTAACATAATTCTACCAAGATTTTTAATCACACAATGTTAGTGTGCGTATACGTTAATATTTTTTACTTTTTCTTATAGTTCTTATATTTATTGATATGAATCTTGTTTAAGTTAATAATTTATGAATTGTGTTGGATAAGATAATTAATTATCTATAAACACAGAGTCTAATATCTTATTACAAATTAAAATGATTGTTTCAATTTCTCACCACCATGAAAATGTGAAATAGTTACTAATCATTTTGAAAATTGTAGATATTTTTAAGATCAAATTTTTTATTTTCCACATATTTAATTTTGTTCATTTTGATTTTATGTCGTCTAAGATTTCAAGAGACTAATTATTTCTTTAGTCCTCCTCCATTTATTTTGGTTACATTTTTATCATAAGCTTCAAAATTTATTCTTTTCTCACTTCATTTCATATAATTGAGGAATATTAACAGTAATAATATTTTAATGAATACATATTAGGTTGATTGGCATTTTTTTTTTCTTATGCACATACGACATGAGTTGTTGATCATGCATCGTTGAGTTAAGTGAATTTTTAATTACTGAAAATTATTTGATATCTTGAAATCTTATAGTAAAATATAAATAAAATATGCAATGTATTAGTATAAACAAATTATTTTATGATTTTATGAAATTTTAATGGTATGAGTTCTTAGATTTATGTAAGATAGGTAAAATGTGAACTATATTAGTTTAGAAGAATTATTAATCATGTGATTGTTTCATGAAATTATAATTATATAAGGTCCAATTTTATAATTTATAATTGAAGCAATGACTTTTCAAATTCCTTTAATCATGTATTAGCTATATAATTAATGAATATAGTCAAAACATCTATGTTGTTTTAAAACATCTATTACACATAGTCTCTGAAATTTATATGATTTATTGTTAGAAAGTGTATTGCAAAACGTATTGTCATATTGTTTTAAAATCTCCATAATTATATCTAACATAATTCTACCAAGATTTTTAATCACACAATGTTAGTGTGCGTATTCTGATTTATGTTTAGTCTTTTATTATAGTTCTTATATTTATTGATATGAATCTTGTTTAATTTAATAATTTATGAATTGTGTTGGAAAATAAAATTAATTATCTATAAACACGGAGTCTAATATCTTATTACAAATTAAATTAATTATTTCAATTTCTCACCACCATGAAAATGTAAAATAGTTGCTAATCATTTGGAAAATTATAGATATTTTTAAGTTCAAATTTTTCATTTTCCACATATTTAATTTTGTTCATTTTGAGTATATGTCGTCTAAGATTTCAAGAGGCTAATTGTTTCCTTAGTCCTCTTCCATTTATTTTGGTTACATTTTTCACACTAAGCTTCAAAATTTATTCTTTTCTCACTTAATTTCATATAGTTGAGGAATATTAACACTAATAATATCTTAATGAATACATATTAGGTTGACTGGCATTTTTTTTTTTCTTATGCACCTACCACATGAGTTGTTGATCATGCATAGTTGAGTTAAGTGAATTTTTAATTACGAAAAATTATTTCATATCTTGAAATCTTATAGTAAAATATAAATAAAATTTACGATGTATTAGTATAAACAAATTATTTTATTATTTTATGAAATTTAAATGGTATGAGTTCTTAGATTTATGTTATATAGATAAAGTATAAATTATATTAGTTTAGAAGAATTATTAATCATGTGATTGTTTCATGAAATTATAATTATATAAGGTCCAATTTTATAATTTATAATTGAAGCAATGACTTTTTAAATTTCATTAATCATCATGTATTAGCTATATAATTAACGAGTATAGTCAAACTTTAATAAAAAAATAATGAAAATTAGTCATTGAAATGATGTGGAGGCTGAGTTGGATGACGAGGTGTCTTCACCAAAAGTGGAAAAACTTACTTTATATATAGATAGATGCGAGAAAGGAAGATTTGATCTTGTTTGCTGTTGCTTTTGATGTGTGTTTAGAGGAAGGAATTGAGATAAAAACATTTTGATTCTCAGATAGAAAATCTACGGAACGGAATGAAAATTAGTTGTGGTGTTGATTGATTTTGGTTTTGTGTAACTGGGAACTGGATATGATTAGCTCACAAAGCTTTAGTTTGGTCGTATTCATAACTGCTTTGCATATGCTTCTTTGTTTGGTTTATACAGAGAATAGTTTAACGGCAAAAGGAGTCGAGATGCAAGATCTGAAGAATACACTTACACCGAAGCATCACCTTCTTCAACTGTTAATGAGGTTCAACGTGAAAACATTGTTAGTTTGTTGGTGAAACTATGTGCTTTTGGATCTGCGTTTGAATGGTTACTGAATCTGAAAACAAGTTGATTCCTTTGTACATTATCTTGGTCAGTTTGAGGAACCCGCGTCGCAGTTATCTGAGGATACTCAAGCTTTCAAAACGTTATTTGTGAACGGACTTAAGGAAAAGAGATTCAAAGCTTGCTTCCTTTGTTTCCACCAGAGGAGATTAAGGATGTGACTGAAATGACTTGTAGGTTTGAGAATAGTTCTTTATGCATTGTGATGAACAAGTCTCAAGTGCTGGATTCTTCATCACCAGCTGATGAATGACATTTTTAACAATCGATTTGAAAAACTAAGGTACCCTTTTTGGATTTGGTGTATTGTTTCCATGTATAGCATGAGCTTGTAGGTTTGGTAGAATTGCTTGTTAGGGTACTAGTGATCCTTAGTATTCACTGATTGATCCACTAAACATGTTGAAACCATAGTTTCCCTAAGGCATTTCAACTGATATGATTAGCTTGTTTTCGCAAAGCTTTAGTTTGGTCTATGGTTTAATGATTTCTGCAAAGTACTGATAGTATGAGTAGCCCCATTGCTGAAGGATTAGAAGAGAAAAGGATCACACTATGATATAGTATATTTCTTGTTGACTTTTCTATACTTAATTCTCTGGTTGCTTTGCCTTGTTATTACACGAGATTATTCTTGACTTTTTTTTTGTTCAAGCAACTAATTCAGGATTTCACATGTCGAATGCACGTAATCTAGTTACCTAGTTTTATTATTAATGTTTGCATAACATTTACATTAGTTTGCAATTGTTCTTCTTTCTTAAAACTAATGGTCTGCTTTGTATGGTCATCAATGCAGGTCTTGGCTAGTAAAACGAAGATTTATGTGGTGATGGAATGTGTCACCGGAGGTGAATTGTTCGATAGAATTGTAAGACTCTCTTACTAGTAGTATCTTTGCTCAAAGCAAATGTGTTTTTTAGACGAGCTAAACTCATGTAAACACGAGGTCTAGGCTTTCTTAAGATCTAGACTCGCTTTTTTCTATGTGGACATTGAAAGCCAGCTAAAGTGTCTTGAGACCTTACAAAGCCCATCTAGGAGTAGTCAGCTGAAAACACGAGGTCATCGACACACAACAGAATCCCGTGGTTTGTATCGCAAGCTCGAGGGGAAAAGGGTGATGGAACCTGAGCTTTGTTTATCATGGGATTTTGTTTTTGCTTATATGGATTGTGTTTTGTTGTCCAGAGACGAAACACAATCTTCTATATCGGTAAACAAAATCCCTGTCCATCTTCTCATTGATATATTCTCTTGAGTCCCATCAAAGTCTATTGCCAGGTCTCGTTCCGTGTCTAAACTCGGGGGATCCATACTTCGAAGTCCAGATTTCACCGAGCTGTTTCCGACGAGGTGTCCACGGTTCTTGTTCACCTTACAAGTTAATGAAAAAATATTATATTTCTCTTCACTTCAACTTCACCCAAATCCAGATGACGAGTCTGATTGTGTTGTAGCCACACGTTACAATATGTCTTGTCCCGAATATGTTCCATTAGATATGTATACCAGACGTACTCTGGTCTGTGGGTTGATCTTTGATAACAGATTATATGAAGAAAAGTTGCGGGTCATTTGTAATCCTGCCATGGGAGAGTGTATAACCTTACCCGAATTGCTTTTAGAAGACAATACCTTACCCAAACTGAAAGCTGCTAGGGTTGCACAAATCTGTTTTGGGTATGATCCGATCAACAAACAGTTCAAACTGTTGTGTGTGACCGAGCCAATACTCATCGGGTTTTGACATTGGAGAATGGAAAACGTTTTTGGAGAAGGATCGAAACCGATTTTAAATATAGGGGGAACCTTAGATTTCCTGATGAAGTCTGCATAAATGGTGTTTTGTATTTTGGAGCTTGGGTCCATGAATCGCCTAAGATAGTTAACTTCGACGTTAGGTCTGAGAAGTTCGGTTGCTTGATTGACATAGATAAAGACATGGTAGAAAAAAATACTCTTACATGGGGTCGGACGACTTTGATCAATTACAAAGGTAAATTTGCGATACAAAGGAAGAAGATATTAGATCTGTGGGTATTAGAGGATGCTGGAAATCATAAATGGTCCAGGCATGGCCACATATATCCCGCTTTCTGGAAAAAGATATTCCGCGAGCACAGGTTGCGCATTATTGGAATGACTAGCACATGTGAAATGGTGTTTGCCCCGGACAGTCTCTCCAACCCGTTCTACATTTTCTACTACAATTTCGAGAGGGAAACTTTTACAAGAGTCAATATTCAGGGACTCAAAGAGTTTAGCCAGGAGGGAACCATAATTAGCACCTTTATGGACTATAAGGAGAATATGAAGTTGTTTAAGTAAGTGTGCTCAAGGCTGTCATATATATGTTTTTGGATTTTATGATGTTGTTTCTTTTTATTTAGCTATTATGGATTTCAACTTCATAAAACAATTTTTGCTCTAAATTTTCATCACATGAGCACTGAACAATTCCTTGTGTTTGTGTTAATTTGTCTTTCTTAATGAACCAATGAAAACAAGGGGAGTATGTTGTTGTGATCTGCCGTAGTGAATGTAACCAAAACGACCAGTTACTTCGGTTGCATCGTTACTTTTGTAACTGTATGATGACAGGATTTGAGGGTTTTAAGTACTGCTCCTTGATGATATTAGTATATGCATCTTTTGCGACATCAGCTGCAGGGAGTTTACATTGATAAATTCATCCACTTAACATGTTGAAACCATAGTTTCCCTAAAGCATTTCAACTGATATGCAGAGGCGGAGGCAGTGAACTAATATAAGGGTCAATTGACCCTGATGAAATTTTATGATTTGTTGAATTTTTGTATAAAAAAAAAAGTTCCTTACCCAATAAAATAATTTATTCATATGAATTTTTTTCTAAGAAGATAATTGACCCATGTAAAAAAATAATAATAATTGACTCATAAATTTTAAGGTCCAATAAGGTTTATACAAAATGTTGAGCCCAACAAATTTTTTTTAACGTAAATATACCATTGTTAAACCGATTTATATATTAATATTTGAACATCTAATTTTTAGATTAAAATCCATATGAGATTTTTTATTTTTGTTCTGAAATTCAAGAGTTTTTGTTTGTAAAAAATGACTGTAATGAGTAGATTTTTTAGCTCCGCCACAGCTGATATGATTACCTTGTTTTCACAAAGCTTTAGTTTGGTCTATGGTTTTATAATTATGTGCGAAGTAGTGATAGTATGATATAGTATAATTCTTGTTGACTTTTCAATACTTAATTCTCTGGTTGCTTTGCCTTGTTATTACGCGAGATTATTCTTGACTTTTTTTGGTTCAAGCAAATGTCGAATCACGTAATCTAGTTACCTAGTTTTATTGTAATGTTTCCATAATCATTTACATCAGTTTCCAATTGTTCTTCTTTCTTGAAACTAATGGTCTGCTTTGTATGATCATCAGTGCAGGTCTTGGCTAGTAAAACGAAGATTTATATGGTGATGGAATGTGTCACTGAAGGTGAATTGGTCGATAGAATTGTAAGACTCTCTTACTAGTATCTCTGCTCAAAGAAATGTGTTTTTACACGAGTGTGTTTTAAGCTAAACTCCACACTCAAACACTACATAATAAATATTTACGTAAAGAAAAACTATATGATATAACATTTGTGGGTGTGCTTGTTATATTCCAAGTTTTAGTAGACGCGGTGCTGGTTTGGGAAGAGCAAGGTCACCATGTGTTA
>OVAP01001905.1:11013-21584 GCA_900406295.1 Aurinia saxatilis | reverse complement strand
TTAGTTTACAGTAGAAACCTCAAAAACCAATATTTGCATTTATTTAGAATTATTAAACTAGTTGCATATTTATTTTCGGTCTCTGTGGGAGGTCTAATAAATTATTTATAACTCTAATAATAATATATAGACTCTAAGCTATAAATAATTATATATTTATTATAATAAAAACCTTAAAATATGGAAATGTTCCTAGGAGAACGGTGAAGCAGAGCGGGTTCGTGACAAAATCAATTAGTCTTACGGGGAAGTTGCTACTAGCTATCACGGTTGGTCGACTTCTCAAGAAGCTTATCGGGATTTCGCTGTTTGAGAAGGATATGATGGAGGTCTCGATGATGTTCGATGTATTGTTTGAGAAGATCATTAAGGAACATGAAGAGAATCCAAACAAGAAGGAAGATAAAGACATGATGGATGTTGTATTGGAAATTTGTGCAGAGCAAAACACTGGCTTCAAGATTACAAGGAAATATATCAAATCGTTATTTGTGGTAACATTTATGTGTTACAAAGTCTTGCTTCTCAAATTATATCTACTAACTTATGTTTGACATTGTGCATTGGTTGTAGGAGCTTTCACTTGCAGGCACTGATGCTTTAGCACAAACAACACAGTGGACAATGGCAGAACTCATTAACCATCCTGAGATTCTTAAAAGATTGAGAGAAGATATAGAATCTGTTGTCGGGAAAACGAGGTTTATACGAGAATCAGATCTCACAAACTTGCCATATTTACAGGCTGTGGTGAAAGAAGGGCTGAGAGTACATCCTCCTTCACCAATCGTGTTGAGGAATGCAACCGAAGGATGCAAGATTGGAGGGTTTTACATACCGGATAACTCAACAACGATCATTAACACTTATGCAGTGATGAGAGATCCTAATTCATGGGATAGTCCAGACGAGTTTCAGCCCGAGAGGTTCTTGGTTTCTCCTTCAAAAGGCCAAGAAGATGAGAAATTTCTAAAATACATTCCTTTCGGGAGCGGAAGAAGAGGATGTCCCGGATCACACTTAGGCTACAGCTTCGCTGAAGTAGCCATTGGCACAATGGTGCAGTGTTTTGACTGGAGAATCAATGGAGACAAGGTTAACATGGAAGAGACTGGAGATCTGACTCTGATGAAGGTTCATCCACTTAAGTGCACTCCTGTTGCTCGAATTGACCCATTACCTTGCTTTGCTTGTTGACTTTGATATGTGCTGTAGAAGTTGCAGACATCTCTGAAACGTCTGAGGCTCTAATGTAACTTGCTGTCTTTGTAATGTTTTCTAGCTTCTCCAGACACAGGCTTGGTTGTCTTTATGTCTGAAACTTGTAATGGAACTTCTGTTTTTGTAATAATTTGCCTTTCTTCAAACACAAGCTTGGTTGTCATTATTATGTCTGATACATATCTGTTATAGAGACGAAAATGTAAAACTTCATACTAAGCAGAATTATCGCAGAAGAACAAGCAAAAGCCAAAGGGCATCAAAGTAAAGATAGTTACATTTTCAGATAGTCTATTTTTAGCTTATTACACTTTCACTACTTGCTACTTCTGATGCCAACCTTGTTATGATTCCAGAGCTTTAGAAAAAGGCTCTACTCCCGTAGAACACACGGGAGTTCGCACTCTTTGGGGTCTGCTGAGAGGTGCTTGAGTTCTCTGATTGGGTCGGGCTATCGATGTCTAAAGGGAGTTTCATCTTAGCCAGTGATTCAGTGAATTGTTGCAAGCTTTTCGTGTACATATCAACGATATCTTGCTGCACTACCTTTTGCTCTGGTTCAACGTTCACTGTCAGAACTGGTTTCACAACCGCTTCATCATCCGTCTTCTTCATATCGCCATTCTTATTAATATCTGTTGGCTTCTTCGCTTCTTCGTCTGAACCTGAGTTGTTTCCTTCACTTGATTGCTTTGAATCAACATGACTGTCCGTTGGCTTCTTTGCTTCCTGGTCTGAACCTGAGTTGTTTCCTTTGCTTGACAGCTTTGCATCATCCCGAGTGTCTGAGGAACCCGAGCTAACTGCAATTGATGGAGAAGAGACTCCATTTGTCGAAACAGTACTCGTCAGAGCTGCTGCTTCAACAGTGTCAACAGCTGCAGACTGGACGCTGTCTATTTCCACAAAGCTAGTCTCTGAGCTCACGAATTCATCAGAATCAGAACAAGGAGTAGCAAAGTACTTAGATACCATCTGATTATTTTCACAGACAATCTTGGGATCCACAAACTCATTCTCATCAACCTCGATAGAAACCAACTCGGTCTCATCCACAGTTGGAGCCGCAGGAATGTGCATCACCTCAGGCGATTCCCCTGCATACGAGAGAGACAACTCAACAAAACCCGCAGGAGAGTGATACAAGTCCGTTGACGAAAGAGAGAACTCTTTCTCCAATTTCCCATTCCTCACAACCACCTCAGACAAAGGCACAAGAGCAAACCCAAGTAACTGATCCTCAAGATAATTCTTCACACGGCTCATCATAAATATCTCACACTTAAGCGAACAATCCAGATTCTTCACATCAAAATGAAGAGTATCATCAAAGACCGGGTTCCTCCCTCCACCATTAATGATCTTAGTGGACAAGGAATTCTCCGGATCGCTAGTGAGACAAAGCTTAGCATACACATCTTGCTTATGATAGATACAGATGTTGTGAATATCCCTAGCTTGGTGAACAAAAACCTCAAGCACACCAACAAAACTCTCTGAATCAGGAGAAGACATAACAACAGGTACCTTTGTTCTGCCTTCACCACTACCATTCAAATGGACACCACTGAAGTTTGATGCCACAGATTGTGGAGACTCCATAAGAAAATCTGTAAACAATTCATTTAGAGTGTGCTTAGAGTCTTTACAAAGATACTAACTCAAACCATATTACAAAAGCAACAAAATTTACTTAGAGAAGAACCGAATCAAACCAAATCTCTGACAAATCAGAGAACTTTAAGATGCTGTAATTAAGTATGCAATTGAACAAAGCTCAAGAACTATTCAAACAAACGAAGTAACTATTTTTGCTATACCTGATTTGAAGCAAAAGGTAGAAACTTGAATATGATCAAGAAAGGTTACTAAACACAATTAAGACAAAACACAACCCTTAAAAACAAGAACACAGAGAGAGGACAAACATGGATTCCAAGAAAGCAATATCTTTATCTCGAGAAACCAAAAAACACCCACAATCTAAGGAAGGAACCAGCAAGAATTTTCCAGATGAAAGAGAAGAATATAGGGATATAAAGTAAAGTAAAGACCTTTAAAATAATAATCTTGGAGGCAAGAAAGGTCAAAAAAGAAGAAAGCTTCTTTAATCTGTTGTTTTCTTCTTCTTGAAATTTGTGTTAAGGAGTGGAATAATTGTTGTTTTTCTTGAGCTTTGCGATGAGAAAGAAGAAGGAAGTAGAAAGTGAAGGTAAGTTGAGAGAGAGACAATAATTGCGTTATTGATTTGATTAAAGAATAGTCCTGGAGCAACGAGAGTGTGAAATAGACTTTTCTTAGGTAGGCACGATCCACGGATTATAGACGCCTTTCTCTCTTTTTTACTTTACTTTTTGTTTCTATTCAATTTTTATACACCAACGGTTCTAAAGCTTCTAGCGAAAACTTACCTTTTTAAAGTTTATGTTCTTGTGACATTTATGATAAATTGATGGACCACAAATTTTGATTGGTTAAACTGGTTTACAACACTTGTATTGTGTCTATCTAGGTATGAACTGAACTAATAAAGTTTCTTTGAAGGAGATATTTTAATTACAGACAAGTCTAAGATAGTGATAGTGATAACAATTGGTATATATGATAGATATTACAGGCAAATCTACATTCTCTATTACAACATCACATAGCTGCAAAATGGTTATTTATGGTCCAACTGTAACCTCATATATTAGCTAGGATGATGATCCATATGAGTGGTTGTTCGAAGTTCAGTTTCGGGTTTTGAAGAATTGTAAGGCAATTCATAGAATTCAGATAAGTATGTCAAAGCTTCAGAGTTGTTGATGCATACCTTCCACAATGCAGAAACTTCTCCTTTATAAACAGTTCCCAAGTCTTCGCAACTCTCCATGAATTCAAATAGCTTTGAGTAGAACGAATCATAATTCATCACAATGAATGGAAACGGTAATTTAGATCCTATTCTTTTGAGTTGAATCAATGCCAAAATCTCAAACATCTCATCGAGTGTGCCAACACCGCCTGGAAGTGCAACTACAGCCGTTCTGTCAGAAACATTGTTTCTAATCACTGCATCAACCAATCCGTGCTTTCTCGCCGAGAAAAATCTAAACCATCAAATTTCACATTGTTAGGATTAATCAGTGTTGAGCTCACATACTTCGGATTAAGAAGTGTGAGGCTAAGTTTACCTGCAAGTGTGGTAGTTTTGAGGAGGGAGATACGGATGAAACTTCGATGCAGTCCACTCACCGGCTTCTTTTTCTATTTTGATACCACCAACCGGTTTCTCAGCTTCCAAAGCACCTTTAGTTACAGCATCCATTAGTCCTGGTCCAGCTCCAGACCATGTAGTACAGTCCAAAAGATTTGCTGCCTGATAAAATACACATCTCTCAATATCAATATTGTAAATGATAAACTACCTTCTCGTGCAGTTTTACGGGTCATACTTACTTCTCTGCTCAACTCTTGTGCTTGCAGGTAATGCGAATGGTTCGGTGGGATTCTAGCAGAACCTAAGTACAGAATGCCTCTCCCAAGCCTATGTACAAGATCGAAGCATATCTCTAGCTCTTTCTTAACCTTCCAAAAACAATGACAATTCAAAATTAATAAGGTAGAGCATAAACAGTTCACATCGCCTTAATATCGCAATGGTCTTTCAAGGGGACAGTTATCAGAGTTTTAACATCCCAAATATGCAAAGAAGATTAAATATAGAATGTGATTTACTTCACCACTCAGTTCAACAACAAAAAGGCCAAGACTTAACAAAAAGGCAATACAATTGGATAAAAGTTTCACTCTTTCTCATGACATTCCATTGCAAGACTAGAAATCAAACTAATTGTAATCAAATCTCTGAAAAACTGAAAGCTGAGATTTTTTAGTTTCTTACCTCAACAGGGCTACTTCTCTCAACTAAACCCTCAGACACAACAGACCTACACTTCAGAGCTCGAGCTGAACCATATCCTTTAATTGAATAACCAAACCTCAAATTCAGACAACAAAATGGATCTCTTTCTGTCAAAGAGCTTCTCGGTGTTTGTGAAGGAGACATCTTCGAGGATACTCGGAAACTCCATGAGGAACCCACCAACATCGAAACACCCAATTTTCTGATGCTCACGATTCTCAGTTTCAAGTCAAGACCTTTGCAGGTAAAAAGTTTCAATTTTTATCTCGAAATTTTGTCTATATTCGCCAGTAGCTCAAGCTTACGGGTTTTTTTTGTTCTTTTTGGTTCTAAGAGAGATGGGATTCGATTTTTCGTTTTGGTTTCGATTAGATTTTCTTCAGTTCGATTTAGTTCGATTTGATATAGGAATTGGGGAATCAAATAGGAACCAAAATTGGTTTTGATTTGAACTGGAACCAAAACCACTAAAATAACTAAATGAAAACCAAATCCAAACCTCCATAATCTCTAAATAAATTGAAATAATTGAATCAAAACTTATAAAATTACTCAAATTTACTAATTAAACATAATAAAATAATACCTCAAAAATAGTACTAAAAATTAGGGGTGGCCGTTTCGATTTAATTTGAATTCAGTTTGGATTTGGGTTCGGTTTGATTTAGGTAATTAGATCTTAGTAAACCTCAAACCAAAATTAGTTTTTGGTTTGGTTCGATTCAGTTTGATTTATTTCAGGTTCGATTTAGTTTATTTCGGGTTGATTTTAGTTCAATTTCTTAAAAAACATTTCATATAACATGAAATTAAACTCCTAAATCATAAATAACAAAATAAATAATAAAAAAATATTCAAGAACTTGTAAAAGAATTTGATTTTATTTTTAAAAAAAGAATACGACATTTTCTTTCATACGGAAAAAAAAAAAAAAAAAAAAAAGAGAAGAAGCAAAGGAGTTATTGTCGATTAGGTTAAAGATTATTTTCTTAAAAATAGATTTCATTAATTATTGCAAAAGAAAAGAAAAATGAATCATAGTACTATTCACTGAATCTAGTTTTAGGAAGTAGGAATCCATTAGAAAAATATATATACCTTACGACACTAAATCTATCTTCTCAGTCGCAGACGGAGGATGTGTACACTTGGTTCGTTGGTGGTTTGCAGATGATGAGCTACAATTCCACCTTTACATGGGAAGAACTTAGGCCGAGGTCAAATAAGAAGCTTTGGTTCAATTTAGTGTGGTTTAAAGGGGCAGTCCCTAGATATGCCTTTATGATGTGGACTGTCCAACTACAACCAGGTTAATGAATTGGGTTTACAAATCAACCCAGCTTGTTGTCTTTCTTCGACTGACCCCGAGACCAGAGATCACCAATCCTGGGATAATCTTATTCATTGGACAACAAAACCTCAACGACGGCACCAACCACGCTACAGAAACTAGCTGCTCAGGCAGTTATCTACCACCTCTGGAAATAGAGAAACAACACGCTATACAATCAGCAATCTGTCCCTCTCTCGATCATTTTCAAAGAGATCGACCGACAAGTCAAGAACACAATCACAGCGAGATGGTCAAGGAAACTTTACAGCAACCTAATGGCTTACTGACTTCTTTGAGACTCAGTTTCTAAACACTTTTGTATTCCTGTTTTATTTTATTTTTTTGCCAGGGACTCAAAGATTTGGTTCAGCTCGTAACAAACTTTTCATTTATTGAATATTCACATGTTTAGCAAAAAAAAAAAAANGAAAAAAAAAAAAAAAAAAAAATTGTTAACTTGTTGCTATATCAAATATCAAATTATGTAGTTATACACTATAGCACACCAGTCCACATTTTAGCTCACCAGTGCTATCGCCAGTATTACGTCCATTTTAGCTCTTTTTCGTCCATTACATTAACGAATTAATCAAACAAATGTCTACGTGGACAAAAGACAAACACAACCAAACCGAACAATCACACTAACACATGAAACATGTTCTCGAATAATTACCACCTAATGCAACTAATCATTGATGTATTATCTACTAATAATCATACCTAACCTAAAAGGCGCTTTCGCTGCTTTTTCATATACTCCAAACTATATAAAAGAAGACTGCATCTCAATCAAAAAAACATACAGCTTCTTTTGTTTTGACAATTTTGGGAAAAGAAAAATGGGGTCAAAGTTTCATGCTTTTATGTACCCATGGTTTGGTTTTGGTCATTTGATTCCATATCTTCACTTAGCCAACAAACTAGCTGAGAAAGGTCATAGGGTTACTTTTTTGGTTCCCAAGAAAGCTCAGAAACAACTCGAACCTCTCAATCGGTTCCCGGACAGCATCCTCTTCGACCCTGTTACGCTTCCTCATGTCGATGGTCTTCCTGTTGGCGCAGCGACAACCTCGGATATCCCAAACACATCGAAGAGAGTCTTTTCTGATTCCATGGATCTTTTACGCGATCAGATCGAAGCTAAGGTTCGTTCCTTAAAACCAGACCTAATCTTCTTTGATTTTGTTGATTGGGTTCCAGAAATGGCTAAAGAGTTAGGAGTCAAGACTGTGAGCTACCAGATCGTATCCGCAGCTTGTTTAGCTATGTTCCTTGCACCTGATGCTGAGTTAGGGTCTCCTCCCCCGGGTTATCCTTCATCAAAAGTGGAATTGCGTGGTCATGACGTTAACCTCTATACTTCCTTCACGAAAACCCGCCAGTTTCTATTTGACCGGGTTACCACAGGCCTTAAAAACTGCGATGTCATTGGCATAAGAATCTGCGCGGAACTCGAAGGTAAGTTATGTGAATTCATCGAGAGAGAATGTCAGAAAAAGGTTCTCTTAAGCGGTCCACTACTCCCTGAGGCACAAGGCAAGAGTGGTAAACAACTAGAAGATCGATGGAATGACTGGTTAAACGGATTCGAACCAGGCTCCGTAGTGTATTGTGCATTTGGCACCCATTTCTTTTTCGAAAAAGATCAATTTCAAGAACTATGTTTAGGAATGGAGCTAACAGGTTTACCATTTTTAATAGCCATTATGCCGCCAAAAGGCTCATCAACAGTTCAAGAAGCGTTACCAGAAGGGTTCGAAGAGCGAGTTAAAGGGTGTGGAATCGTTTCGGGAGAATGGGTGGACCAACCATTGATATTGTCTCATCCATCAGTAGGTTGCTTTGTGAACCATTGTGGATCTGGTACATTGTGGGAGTCTCTGGTTAGTGATTGCCAAATCGTGTTTATTCCGCAATTGGCTGATCAAGTTCTCACCACAAGATTGATGAGCGAGGAACTCGAGGTCTCTGTGAAAGTACAGAGAGAAGAAATTACTGGATGGTTCTCGAAGGAGAGCTTGAGGGACGTGGTTAAATCTGTGATTGATAAAGATAGTGAGATTGGGAACATAGTGAAGAAGAATCACAAGAAATTGAAGGAGACTTTGTTTAGTCCTGGATTGTTGAATGGTTATGCTGATAAGTTTGTTGAAGCACTGGAGAATGTTGTTGACGGTACAAAATTTTCCTGAATTGAATACTTTGTAAAATTTAAATGAATAAGATAATGTAAGAGTTATGGGTGTTCAATCCGATTTTTTGTTTGATTTTTTGGTTTTTCATTTTTCGGTTTATGATATTTAGTTACTATATTAATAACATATCTATTTTGGTTCAGTTCAGTTCGATTTGTATATCTTCACTTTCAGTTTTATTCGGTTTTTAACCGAAAAACCATATATGCATTTTGTTTCATTTCAATTTATATAGATTTCAGTTATAACATGATTAATAAATAATTAAGTTTGTTGAAGCATTGGAGAATGTTGTCAACGGTACTAAATTTTCCTGAATTGAATACTTCGTAAATTTTAAATTAATATTTCTTCTATTTAAAAATAAATTATAAGATAATGTAAGAGTTACGGGTATTCGATCCGATTTTTTGTTTTGGTTTTTTTATTTTTCAGTTTCCAGTTTATAATATTTAATTACTACTCCCTCCGTTTCATAATAAGTGTCGTTTTAGAGTTAAATTTTTGTTTCATTTTAAGTGTCGTTTTGCTTTTTCAATGCAGATTTATTGCCAAATTTCCAGTTTTATCCCTATTTTTCAAGCTTATTAATTACAAAAACTAAAGAATAAAACATATTAAATAGGGGTAAAATGGAAAATTTAATGATTTTCTTAAGAAACAGAGGGAGTATATTGATACCGTATCTATTTTGGTTTGGTCCAATTTGTATACCTTCAATTTCAGTTTTCTGCGGTTTTTAACTGAACACCATAATTATATTTCGTTTCATTTTAATTTATACAGATTTCAGTTATAACATAATTAATAAATAATCAAAATCAACCAAACTATAACAAGAACAAAAGCGTTTCTCTCTAATATAATTAGATGGGCAGGCCATAAAGGAAAAAGCCTTATAAAACCGATTGTTGTAAACTCACGCACAGACCTTCTCCATCTGCATTTAAGCACTAGTTATGCAGAGAAACCCTAAGCGGCGGCGACAATGGGTAAGATGCGATGAACCTTTTCTGCCCGATTATCATCATAATGAACCTCTAGAACAGATTGTTAAGAGTTAGTTAATTGCAATCAAAGTATAGAACTTGTAAATCATTATGATGATATTAGATTTTGGATGTGAAAGGTATTTTAAACTTTATTTGATCATGTTAATCGTTACGATGATATCAAATTTTGGGTGTGAAATATTGTAATTTTAATAAGACAGAATAAAATCATTGACGAATAATTAAATTTGAACAATGTCACCTGCTTGTTTCATTGTTGATATGTAACATTGTTGGTTTAATAAGGCAGAATAAACTCACTGGCTGTTTTTGTTTAGTTGTGTAAAATTTTAATTAAAAGTAAATGAAATATTTAAAATTAGCAAATCAGCAGTTTCTAATTATTATGGGGCCAAAAATAATTAGATGGGCAGGCCATAAAGGAAAAAGCCTTATAAAGCCGATTGTTGTAAACTCACGCACAGACCTTCTCCAGAGAACCCTAAGCGGCGGCGACAATGGGTAAGATGCGATGAACCTTCTCTGCTCGATTTGCTCGATTTTCTGTTCGTTGTGTGTAAGATTCTGAATGTGCTTGGTTCTTAATTGTTGTTAGGTATCTCTCGTGATTCCATCCACAAGAGGCGTGCAACTGGAGGCAAGCAGAAGCAATGGAGGAAGAAGCGAAAGTAAGTCTTCTTTGTCTCTGATTCTGTTTGGTTTAGAGTTTAGCTCCTGATGTTTACTTGTTAGTTTCTGTATGCTCATTTCAAGGTGGAATATTTCTTGAGATCTTATAAGTTATGTTGATACATTGCCTTGTTCTGTCACTCTGGTGTTCACTTTGTTGTTTCATTTGCTCTATGTGTTGATGCTTTTGGTGGTTTACTTATGATTTTGTAAATTTTGTGTATGAAGG
>OVAP01001905.1:0-10995 GCA_900406295.1 Aurinia saxatilis | reverse complement strand
TGTTCGTGGTGGAAATGTCAAATGGCGTGCCTTGAGACTCGACACTGGAAACTACTCTTGGGGTAGTGAAGCTGTTACCCGCAAGACCAGAGTCCTTGATGTTGTTTACAACGCGTCAAACAATGAGCTTGTCCGTACAAAGACACTCGTCAAGAGTGCCATTGTCCAGGTCGATGCTGCTCCCTTCAAGCAATGGTACCTACAGCACTATGGTGTCGAAGTTGGTCGCAAGAAGAAGAACGCTGCTGCTTCCACCAAGAAGGAAGGAGATGATGCTGAGGATGCAGCTCCAGCCGCTGCTGCCCCTGAGGAGACCAAGAAGAGTAACCACGTGCAGAGGAAGATCGAGGCTCGTNTCGTCAAGAAGGTCGCAATCTTGATTCACACATTGAGGACCAGTTTGCTAGTGGTCGTTTGTTGGCTTGCATCTCTTCAAGACCTGGCCAGTGCGGACGTGCTGATGGGTATGTTTTTCTACTTCTGCCTTGATCTATTTGTTTTCTTGTTTTATGCCATTTTGGTTTGATGAACCTTGTATTGTTTTTGCAGATACATATTGGAAGGTAAAGAGCTTGAGTTCTACATGAAGAAGATCCAGAAGAAAAAGGGAAAGGGTGCTGCTTAGAGTTTGCTATTTACCTTGACACTTTTGTTATCTTCAATTATGTTATAAGTTTGAGAACCAATGTTTTTGTTGGATTAGCCTATTTTGCTAAACTCCCATCAATTGTGCTACAACGGTTTTGTCTCAGAATTCTCTTAATTTTAAACTTTAGTATGGTATCACTGATGAATTTCTTATCTACATCACTGTCAAATTCCGTTGATTTCCCTTAGGGGCTTTTTGATTAGTATCTACATAATTTGTTTCAACCTTATTAGCACCAAAGAGATTTATCAAAGACGAAGACAGTTAGAACAAAATCTAGTTATGTACTTGTGTCTACTGTTTTGCTGTATCATACTCGCAAACCAGTATATGAGCTTCTGACTAAAACACAAGCTAACGAGCTCGATAAAAAACCACACTAAACTAGTAAAAAGTCGGCCAATAACTTGTGCGTCGAAATGGGAAATAAGAATCTGTGCTCATGGTGGAAATGTTAAGGGGCCTGCGTTGAGACCTTGGTGCTCGTGGTGGAAATGTTAAGTACCACAAAACCACTTACTTTCATTGTCATCATTCTTGTCTTTCTTTGTTTTCCTTCACCTCTTTTTTATTTTTTTCTTATCTTCCTTTCTTTCTGATTCTTCTCTTTTTATAATTTCATCACCATGTCAGAGAAGAAGATATATCCAGAAAAAAATAGATCCAACATGAAAATATGGAAATCGGAATATTAAAAATCCTAACTATTGGAGGTGCATATATTGACTGGTGGAGGTGTTTCATCTCAAACAACACCTCGTTGGCGGTTTTCCGAATGCCTTTACGAGCAAGATCTGTCTTGAATAATCAGAAGAAGTAAGGCAGTTCATGGCTAAAAAATCAGAAGAAAAACACAATATTCATATTATACATCCAATATGTTGAAAATGGAGAATATGATGGTGAGGAAGATATCGCCGATCAGCCAAGATGCTCACTACCATGTAAAGAAGGTGTGAGGATGAAACCTACACAAATATTCCAACGAAAATTTAAAGGTCCAGTGGACATGTATGTCACAACTCCTCCTCCGGATTTCTTTTAAGCAAAGAGGGATAAAAAAAGCATAACCACTACAAGGTGGGCTAGTGGTAGGACGAGTTTCGGGTTGAGGAGGTAATTCCAATAAACCCGGGTTCGATTCCCCCTTGCTACATACTAGTGGCCACTGGGGGCAAAATTTAACATCCGGGCTCCCCCAGCGTCCGGTGACCGAGGCGTCGATCCAGGCCGATAACGTAGGCTGCTACGGACCCTCGCCGCTAGTCTGGACCCACCTTGGTGGGGGGCAGGAAACACCGGGTTTTCAAAAAAAAAAAAAAAAAAAAAAAAAAAAAAAAAANATGTCCGATGGATGGCGAAATTTTGTTGTCCAAAATGACATTGTTAACTTTTTTTTTCTATTCTCCGAAGAGCTATGGTTTTATTGAATCAAATGATGTTTCAGATGTTGTGAAAGATGCAACATTGTTGTTTAAGATGCTTGACGAGATGGTTAAAGAGGTTTGCAAGTGGTAACAAACAATGCCTCTAACTATATTAAAGTTGGTACAAATTCATTCAACTTATGAGATCACATTTCATTGTTGTTTGTTTGTCTACACATCAGTATCTGCAATGTGATTTTTTCTTTTCTTTTTATACTTAAAATTTTTAATGGACGAAAGAAAGCATCTCTATTGGAGTCCATGTTCGGCTCACTGTTGGAGAATACTGAGAAACTCTCATTTGTAAACATTGCGCTAAAGAAGTTCATATTCATGAATGATTATATCTAAAACCACACCGGTGTTCTGACTGTGTACTTCATGTGCAGCTAAGCGATACTCACGTCGTTCCTGTCATTTCACTACTATTCCTTTTCTTTGATGCGGAAGTTCACAAAGTAAAAAACTTTGCATAGGCCGAGTTTAAAAGGTTTGGGTCATCCTTCATCATAGTTGGTCAGTTTCATAGGTAAAGGAACAACTTGAGGAAGATGGTGACTTCAGATGAATGGATTGAGCCGAAGTAGTCAAAGGAAGGATGGGGAAAAGAAAATCAGAACATATGTCATGCAAGATAGCCTTTGGAGACAAGTTTTATATGGTCTTGGATCGGTAGTCCCTCTGGTAAAGGTACTTAAGCTCGTTAACAATGAGAGAAAACCAGCAAGGCCAAAGAGACAATTGACCGAAGCTTCAACTATCAAGATGATAACTACAAAAGGGCATTCAAGTAAATTAATCAAATGTGGAGTTGCCAACTTCATCAACCATTACATGTGGCTTGTTATTACTTAAATCCACAAATGAATTATGATCATCCCAAATATGTTTCTTGTCAGGACGTTATGGCTGGATTTTATGCATGTATTCAAAGGTTAGTTCCAGATGCTAATACTCAAGATATAATCATAAAAAAAATTGATGAGTATAAAAACCGGTAGGTGTCTATTTGGCTTGAGATGGCAATTTGACAAAGGAAGAAAAGATCACCATGTAATAAGGTTTTGATTATGTTTATGTTAATACATGCATATTGCTATATAGATGTTGATGTCTTGTAAAATACATGGAATTAGCTTCATTATCTGCAACATGTAATCTGAATTTAGCTGATTGGTGGTTTGCTTATAGAGCTTCAACTCCAAAACTCATGAACTTTGTTGTGGTTCTTAGCCTCACTTGTGCTGCTACTGAATGTAAGTAATCTCAAAATCCATTACTTCTCGGGTATTATCCTTGTAGCTTTTCAAACTTATAATCTGATGTATCTTGGATTTGGTCAATTTATGCCGAAAAACATAGTCTTTTATCAAACCTTTCAAGTGGTTTTGAGTCGTTTACAGGGAAAAACATGGGTTTGGAGTTTTTTGTGCCTAGTAGAACTTTTGGGATCAAATGGACGCATTTTGGAATGAAGAACAAGAATAGAAGAATTCAGACTAGTGTCGATCGACACACGACAAATGTCGTCCGTCACACGACTAGTGTGGTCCGTCACAAGACTAGTGCCGATCGTCATACGACTATGGACGTACGACTAGTGTCGATCCACACACGACTAGTGTCGATCGACATACGACTATGGGAAACTACGTGAAGGTTTTCTATTTTTGCAAATTTGGCCTGATAGTTTTATTAGGTTACATTTTTTTGCCCAAGATCGTGATGTACCCTATAAATACTCATCTAAGACCATTATTTAGGTCATCTTCTTCCTTGTAAGTTTTCTTCTTCTGATGTAGTTTCTTTGTTAGACTATGGTCTTCATAAGGGATCAATAGATCCATATGGCTATACACAAATACGTATGCTTAGAGTCTTCATCTTCTACAATAACTAGTTGTAAACAAATCTAATGTTTGGTCCGCATGATATTCGTTAGATCTAGAGTTTGGTCCTCATGATACTCTCTAGATCTAGAATTGTAGTTTGATGCATATTCGCGTATACAGACGCCTTATTAGAACCATTTATGTCACAGGTGTTTGTCACCTTAGATGTGTGAACAATCAATCCCACTCACTAATGCTTGGTGTGACCTGAACCCCACTTGCTCTCCATAGTATGATTTGTCACAAACCCCACAGGTACATCTGATCTTTATGATCGAGTTCGGACGGTTATGAAATGTTCCTGAAAAGCATGTATGGCCATAGGACAAATTGGTTACTTGTGAATTCTTGATGCCTTAATGCCTTTTATGTTATTGTTTATGTTTAGATTTACTTTCTTGCACCATCACTATCACCCCCCCCCCCCCCTTTTTTTCTTTTTTTTTTTTTTTTTTTTTTTTTTTTTTTTTCTTATACAATAAGACNTTTGTTTCTGTAGACACATCTGGTCCTTGAGAACGATAGCATATATTATGCTACATCGACTAATTCGTTGTCAGTGGGTAGAAGGAAATAATTAGTTGGCGAATCCCTACCTAGGCATCTCATTTTCTTGAAGGGGACTAGTTTTTGCCCAAATATTTTTTGCAAGCGCACAGGTCTCGCAGTAATACTTAGGGATCGTATCCACATAGCGCAGAGTGTACACAGTAGCACGTCCAACTTCACTCAAGCTAAGCAGCAAAATGAATTGGTTTTGGTTACGATCGATCGGTCGTATGAACTGATTGATCGTTTGAAACACCTTTCGGTCGATGGCAGATTATGCGGTCGATCGATCAATGCCTGAAATGACTAAAACAAAATAAAACATGAGAGAATACAATAATGAAAAGCGTTAGGAAGTCAGGTAATGCATCAGAGGATCACGATTTGAATAATTCAGGGTAGTAACTATGTAAATCCTAGTTTAGGCTATATAGTTGAAATGACTAATAACTAACTATCCTTATTGTCAGGCTTAGTTAGTCTAGTTAAATTGGTATCCGAGTTAACTCTAACATATATCCTTTCAGAAAGAGAACATATGCGCTGATCAACCAATTAATCTAGGCATTAAGTTCAAGAAATCAAATCCTATTAAACTATAAATAGTAAATCTTTCACTATCAAGTTTTGGATCTCTTACTCTAAGTGGTGTATTAATAGCAGATTTATCCTATCATTTATATTAAGTCCTGATATGAAAGTAAGCCTATAAACTACTCATTACATAATCCTATTTCCTATCTACCAAACCATGATTCCTCCTAGCAAAACCTTATTCTTAACTAAAAGACTACTCTGACATAGCAAAAGTAGACATAAACATAATGAAAATTGCTTGTATTAAATAAGGGTTTAGAATGGCTTCTCTGGAATGCAGAGGTTACAAAATTCTTCCTTGAAGCAATGATCAAAGCAAATGAAACAAAGAAACTGAAATAAACTAATAAACTTTTAGCATGGATGTCTGGAAGTTTTTGAGAGATTTATAATGTTTCTCTCAGACTTCAGTCTTCTGTATTTATAGGGGAGAGGATCGAAATGTTGGCCGAGATAAATCAGGAAGAATATTTGGATGAGAATCCAAATATGTGTGCTTATCTTCACTTGATCGATCGGTCGTAGCTGTCCTGATCGATCGACTGAGATCTTTCAGCACATTTATGAAGATTCAGTATCTTCTGAGTTTATCTCCAATATAACCAAATATTTCTCCAAATGTAACGGTGTATATCTGAACTTGTTCTAGAACCTTCTTTGACAAAATGGGCTTCGATCGATCGGTGGGTCTCTGGTCAGGTCGATTGGGATTTCATATCTTGTGGCCTTCTAGATACTCCTTCAGTAATTTGGGCTTAACTTCTCACTCATGAGGGCTAATGACTCAATTCCAAGCCCATGTGAAAGCTAACTCACATGGCTTGATTGTCCTAACTCCTCACTTCAATCCAAAATAAACATCTTCTTCATCCGGGCTTGGACTTCTGATGTTGACTTGTTGAACTTGGTGAAAAAATGCCCATTTGCAACATAAAATGCATTGTTTTCACAAAAACACTTTGCAAACTGAAAAACGTGAAATCCAGTAGTTTATGTTTCAAATTAAATAGTTTTTTAATAAAAACACCGAAAAATCATATCGAAAAGCGGTAAAATATCATCACTATCACATCACATCATAATCTTTGTTCATAAACAACTTCATACCAAAAAANACATCATAATCTTTGTTCATAAACAACTTCATACCAAAAAAGGAATCTATTACTCCAAAGTATATTGAATTACATGGTTTTTGTTAAGTACAATCGTGATTTGCAAAGGCGGTACAAGAGACAAGCCACCATTAATCATATTTTATTGGACAAAATTGAGGATATCAATGAGTGGCTGCTTGGGAGAATGGATTGTGACTCAGATGATGACAATCATGCATGATATTTGTGCATAAAGATGATAACATGACTTGGAACATGATAAGTCAAGCTATGGGAGCCGAGGATCCCACCTATCCTAATGAGGCAGCAACAACAAAAACTAGAATGGATAGAGGAAAGGCAATTGAAACTCGTCCTACGATAACCGCTACTCCATGAACATCTCGTAGCCAACCAACCAATGTCCTTGGTTGGTGATGATGATACAAATGAAGATGATTTTGTAGGAATTAAGGAGTTTGGAGAAGACAATGATTTTGGGAAACAAGATGACTACTTTGATGAAGGGGAAAATGTTGCAGGAGATGATTATTAAGTTCAAGAACTTCTTAGACTCTCTTTATCTTTATAATTTCTTACAATGATTTAGATTTTCTTGGGTAATGGGTTATGGTTCTATTTTCTTTCAGATCAGTCTGACGATGTGTGTGTAATTTTGATTCTATTGGATTGGACTGAGTAGTGTGTTTTTATTATGTTTCTTACGTAACTTATTTTAGTGATGTGTTTTTCTATTGATTTCATTGGATTTGCTTAGTTCTCCGCTTCGGGTTGCAAAGGCAATCTCTTTGTTACACCTAGGCACAATATAGGGGGAGATGTGTTTTGGTGCGCTTTCCACTCGTTAAAACCAAGGATGAGACTTGAAACTGGAAAATACTCTTGGGGGTAGTGTAGCAGTAACCTTCAAGATGAGAGTCCTTAATGTTGTTTACAATGCCTCTATAACTATGAGCTTCTGCGTATAAAGATAGTTGTACAAAACTTTCAAGTTTTTTTTTTTATTATCTTAAATATGTTCCATTAGATATTGTCATACATTATAAGTGGATAAACATCGGGAGCTATAATCTTACTTCATGCAAGTGTGCACTAATCCAAGTGAGTTGATCCAACTTCCTTACCATGGGAACAAATTCGACGGTTAATAAGATCTTGAAACGTATTACCCTTCTTTGAGAGTGCCTATTAGGTAGACTACTAATAAGAAATCGTCTTGATATGCTGATTTATTCAAGGTTATTGTCGGGAGATACCGAGAAATTCAAGATTATTTTGGTCTTTTCACATTTTTAGGGTTTTACTAGTGTTAGTCTTGAATCAGATGCATAATCAATATGTATGTTTGTTGCGAGTGATAGTGAATGTTTTGATAGCTCAAATTTATGCCAAAACTATGGGATTTTGTGGGGATCGTCTTGGTACTTTTAGCTTTGTAAGAAATTCAATTTCTCGATCAATTTTTTTTTCAAGTTTCACGGGCTTCCAACTTAAAATGAAATAGTGTCAAGGTTTGCAAGACGGAAAATCTAGCTAAGAGTTTATGAGTCAGCTACAACTTGTAGTCAAGCCCATGTATTTGATCCCTTCGATTCATAGAGAATCTATTGTTGCTACCATCTTGAAAACAGGTAACCAGTTTTATCCTCAATTCACTAAAATACCCTTCTTGTTTTTCATCCAAACTACAAAAGTTTGAATCTCAATGGTAGTGATATGTTTAATGATTGGACCATAGAACTGAAAGGAATGGTTAACCGTATTATTAGCATGCGTCAAGAATTGTATGAAGCGCTACAAGCTAGAGGTAAGTTTTAAACGTTTTTCATTACATGTTCTTCCGTGTTTTCAACTCTGCATAACAACTTTACGTCTTGACTTGTGAATTCTAGGCACAAACGGTGATTGGAGTCACATTATCAAACATATTAGGATGTTTACTTTTAGCGGATTGAATGAAGAACAAGTTACCTTATAGCATCGATATGTTCAGTGTTATTAAATTCATACTTGAACCTCACAAGTGAATTTATTATCTAACCATTTTTTTCACTGAAAGATTCTTATTATTAATCATAAAAGGAACTGCCAAACCAGATACAAAGTCGGATAAACCGAAAACAAAGCCCAAAAGTTTTATGGGAGACCAAAGCCCTAAATCTAGCAAGGGAACCACGTCCGAGAAGATCTACGACAATGAACGAAGAGTGCAATAAGACCAAACACAAAGCTACATTTCTCACACATCGTAAAGAGAAAGAACTACCATACCATAGAGGACCCAAATACTACGATTAACAATAAGAACGAACCACAAAAAACAAAAAAAAATCTATCTCCTATCTACCTAATCTTCAACCTAAAGAGTCTAAATGTAGAAATTTGAATCCCCACAAAAGGTTAGCCTTACAAAAACTAATTATAAAAGACTACATGAGAAAACTAGTTATTCATCTAAATACAAGGCGGTGGAAAGAGACTACAAAGATTCATAGATTGAAAAAATGCTAATCAAAGACTATATAAATAGCTGAAACAGCGAAAAAGTGAATCCAGCTCACGCTTCTAGATCGATTATTCGGGTTCCTCCTATTATTGCCTCATTCACCAAACTCGTTAGATCCGTATCTTAGTTGACTAGTTGAGGCTCTCTCATAGCACCCACGCTTGTTGTTCCACATCTCGCTCATTCATCCATTGCGATCCCTTGGAAAAAGTGAAAGCTATCGACTACACAAACTAAAGGACAAGATCGGACCGGTGTTGGAGCTAAAGAAGCCTCCAATCACCGGTCCACAACTCACAAGGAGTTCTCCCTTTTTTGAACCATTTTATTCTAAAATAGCCGAAATAAACAAATGTATTTAAACATAATACGAAAAGCAAGGATTGTAAATAGAAAAAGACACGTCCCCGCCGCCCTTTCACCAATTCTCCGTGTCGTAGCCTCCTTAGTGGTTGGTGCTCTTCACCGCCGCCGGGGAGGCCCCCCTTTCTTTCTCCCCGAGCTCTTTCTCTGGTTTTGAAGCTTTGGTGGATGTCCAAGGTTGTTTTGGTTCTCGGGTCCGTTGGTGGTTGCTTAGGTGTTTCGATCAATCTCTTGCCATGTTCTTCAGTTCAAGGAAATTCAATTTCTTTGGTGTGAATCGTCTTATGTTTATGGGTTCTCGTCCTTGGTTCCTCACCTGCTACAATAAATTGGTAGCTTTTATAGGGGCTTCAGTACGTTTGGACACCTGAGGTTAATTAGGTTTAGAGATTAGCTTATTGTTATGAATTGTCAGTGTGTCATTGCTTTAGGTATGCTCCCCTTTCATAGGACTTAGTATTTGGTGTGATCGTGTATCGCTGTCGGCTTAGTTTATGGGGTGTTTTTATATCATCGCCGGCGTTTACTTGTCACAAAAGTTTCACTATATCAAATTTAGATGGAAAATTAGACAAGTAGGCTTGGATTTTGGGTATGAAGTTCTTGGATGCAATTACGTGGCTTTTAAGGTAGCCAATAGCATGGTTAACAAGCTCTGCCTCCAATCATATATTGCCGCTGGTGAAACACCATGGTGCAAGGCCTATTTCGGTCAGAAAGTCTACTCCATTGACAATGAAAGTAAGAGCCGATAGTCTCACCGTGTTTTTTCCTTCCAACCTAAGTCTTAATGTCTAAACGTTTTATTCTTTTTTTTTTCTCTGGTATTTACCAATTTGTAACTCCATCTTTATGATGGGTTCTTTTGTACTCAGTTTCTCTGGGTTTTAATACATTACCATTCAGCGAAATAAAAAAACAGATGTACATAAATGTTACTAGGAAAAAAAATAATTTTTCTATAATTGAAAAGATACGAGTATTATTATGTTTTCAGTGCCTTCAAAATTTCCGATAAAGTCTACTTAGATCAATTATCAGTAACGATCTTGAATAAGTTTGCTCTTAGTTTAAAGAATAGTATGTAAAACAATTGATGTAAAAGCGGGACCCTTTGGTTTACTCATTTGACATTTCAAACTTGTCATCTGTTTGCTGCCATGGTCGACCATCAACATCGGAAGTAACTCGAGTTCGTGCAAGATGTATCCGTAACTCGAATTCGTGCAAGATGTATCCTTCGACGACACAAAAGTGGTTGTTGATCTAGCTCGTTAGCTTTTGTGGTTGCTAGCAGAAATTGTCTCATATACTAGTTTGCGAATACGGTACATCAAATCAATAGACTGTCATTCCTAGATTTGGTTCTACCTGTCTTTGTCTTTGATTGTCTTAGGAGAAATTAAAAAAATGATTATACAAAACTAACACTACTCTGCGATGCTAAGGTTGAAACAAAGTAAGCATGGAGATACTAATCAAAACGATCCTAGAGCAAATCAATGTAATTTCACAGTAATGTGGCAATCAAATTCATCAGTTCTAACATACTAAGTTTAAAATTAAGAGAAAAATCTGAGACAAAATCGTTGTAGCACAAGTGATGGGAGTTTCTAATCCAAAAACATTGGTTCTCATAAAAACGAAATAGAAAACTCAAACATATTTAAAGATAACAAAAGTTTCAAACTCTAAGCAGCACCCTTTCCCTTCTTCTTCTGGATCTTCTTCATGTAGAACTCAAGCTCTTTACCTTCCAGTATGTATCTGCAAAAACAATACAAGGTTGAGTGGATAAACCAAAATGGCATAAAACAAGAAAACAAATACATGAGGGCGGTAGAGGAAGATACCCATCAGCACGTCCGCACTGGCCAGGTCTTGAAGAGATGCA
>OVAP01001904.1:0-15748 GCA_900406295.1 Aurinia saxatilis | reverse complement strand
TGGGGGGGGGGGGTTCTTCATTTTAATTTTTGTCACTATTTTCAGATATTTTTAAGAAAATTATTATGATAATATGTAATATGGTATCAGTGTAATATATTGATGCAATTATTAATAATTTTATAGTGATACTATGCAATAATTTGCCAAAGAGCTATTATTGTTTTATGTTGTAGAATAAATATCAAAATCTTAGCAAGAGTTGTTGTAAGAACAAGAAACGAGAAACAACATAAATCACAAAAGAATACAAAGCTCAATTGTCACAGCCCATTTTATCAAAAACATAATACTAATTTTCACGGTCTATCCAAAATGCTTATAGTTGTTACCGCACATGTTCTTGATTCAAACCACAATGAATATACTCTTACAACATATGATTGAGTTCTACCATACTGACTTACTGTTTAAGCAATTGCAAACACATATCTGTTAACATTTTATGTGAACTTTACTCCAATTAAATAATCAATTATAAAACCAAATGAATAAGTTTTATATCTACCGAATGAAGATATGTTGGTTTTTAAAAAGTCTCACAAACAATAGACAATTAAATTTTTATTCAAAATTAACTCAAATACACATGTAAATCAATACAAATGAATACATTATACAGTAGAACCACTATATATTAATACTCTATAAATTAATAATCACAATAAATTAATAATTTTTTCCGGTTATGAGTTCGGCCAGTGTTTAAAAAAGACTAAATTCGATAAAATAATAAGATAATTATTTTGTCTCGTTTCTTATGCATTTGTGTTAGTTTGTTGCATATTTACTCACTTTGCACATCTTAGCTTGCATTTAGGACTTTATCTTGCATTCTTGCATTTGCATTGCATATTTGCATAGTTATAAGAACTTTTGGAGCAAAACGGACATGGAGGGTGCATGCTTAAGGACCAAATGGATGAGCAAGTGAGCAAGAGAGGAGTCAAGGAAGTGAAGAAACCCAAGATCAAGCTCCATGTGCACAAATATCGGGTAGTCATACAAATATCGGGTATCACCCGATATGACTACCCGATATGAATGGCTGGAAGACTGCTCGTGGAATGGAGTTCTCCCTGTGCACAAATATCGGGTACCACCCGATATGGATGCACTACAAGATGGCTTGGAAAATCAACTTCTCCCTGTACCAAAATATCGGGTACTACCCGATATGGGTGCCCGATATTTTGGTGAGTCGAAATCTTATCTTCATTTGTTGACCTTATCTTAATCTCTTTTGACCAAACTCTTATCTTATCCTTTAAATACCTATTAGCTGTCATTTTTGTACCATAAGCTCGATTTCTATCTTATCTCTTTGGGAAAAAACCTCAAAACTCTCTCTTCTTGTAAACCTTGAGATCTTGAGCTTTATGCTTAAAGATTTGATATTTGTTTCCCTAAAATCATTTATCTTATCTTTATTATCTTTGATTATAATTTCTTTGATCATTTTCTCTATGGATTTCATTGTCATGAGTGAGTAGTCATTTTATTGCTCTAGGGGTAATGGTAGATTTGTGCATGAATAGGTTAGATCTTGAGTGAAAAAGGTTAGTCTTCAAGGTTAGCTAAACTCTAATGGTCATTAATGCTATTCTCACATGAGAGATCATGGAGAAATAGATTTAGGCTTCAACACACCCACAAGGTGTTTGTTGTAATGCTTGAATGAATTAGAGGTTTAGCTTTCTTTGGTTTACCTTACCTTCTTGTCTCATTAAAGCTGTCTGTTTTTTAGAGATCAATAGGGTATAAATTCTAGGCTTCATCTCATCTTGTTATTGGAATGCTTAAACAAAGGTTTGCCTTGTGTTAGTCATTAAAGTTGTCCTTTTTTTAGAGATCAATGGAGGTATAGATCAATAGCTTCCATACATACAAGATGTTTGATGATTTGCTTGACTAGACGAGTTGTCTTTGAATGCTTGTTTCCTTAAACATGTTAGTCATATGTTGTTCATGCTAGTCTCTTGTGAGAGATCAATGGAGACTTGTTGTTTGTCATCTTGTTCATGTTACCAAGTGGATTGGGACATGATAAGACACTTGATTGAATTTGACATGTGTTTAGCTAATGTACACCTTTTACCAAGAGATTGGGCAAGGTACTTAGTGGTATATTGGGCTCGTTCTTCATGCTTGATCATCATACGATGATGGTTAAGATAATGACACCAAGAGATTGGGTCAATCTACACATAGAAGTCCTTTGCCTAGGATGGTGCCTATTTTGTAAACAACTAACCTATCACAAGGTATATTCTATTCTTGCATGATCGTTATTAACATTACCCGAAGGCCAATGACATTCTCTTATCGAGTTAGTTTAAGTCTATCCTCACTTTGCTTTTTAGTCATTTTATAGTTTGTTTAATTTCTTGTTTGATACTTGATTGAACTCTTCTTGATTGTTTTAGCATAGTTAAATCTTAATGTGCTTAAAGTGTTAATCTCCTCCTCCGAGTGGATTGATACCCTATCACTATACTACGATATCTTTGGAGGCTTGTAGTTAAGCTATAGGTCTTTGATTTGTAGAGCCGTAACAAAGCTCTAATCAAAGTGGCGTCGTTGCCTACGAGGAACAAGTTTGGCCTTTGAGAGTTTAATATTCGCTACGACTATCGCTTTATTTCTTGTTTGTTTTCTTTGTTTTGTTTCATTTCGATTTTGGTAATTGACTTTGGTTCTTTTTCTTGTTTTTCCCTTCTTTTGCGAGGTGTATGACCCGTGGACATCCACAAGGTCCACTCATTGATCCACATCCCGGCCTTGAACAGCTAGAACGAGAACAAAGACGAGCCGCTCGTGATTTAAGGATCCGTGAGCAAAGGGATCATCTTAGAAGGTTGAATTTAGAGGAAGAATTAGTAGTTGGGGACGATTTAGTCATTGAGGAAGCAATGGTTGAAGTTGAGAATCAAGCCGCGGTACCATGAAAATGATACCATTTCCTTGTAGATGTACCCTCAAGATGAATGGTGTTCCCGAGGACACCATGAAAATGATATTATTTCCTTTCTCATTAGAGGACAAAGCTGCACATTGGGAACGTAATGTCCCTTCGACAAGGTGACATCTTGGAGGGAGGTGAAAACCGAGTTCATGAGTACCTTTTTCACCAAGCAAAAGACCGCTCGGTTTAGAATGTGTGTGCCGAAATTTACACAACCACAAAACTTGTCTAACAAAACTTTTAAGGGATCGTCGACTATCTTAATGTATAAAACACTTGTGAAAACGAAAGCAAAGAAAGCAAACGAACTAAAAACAGAAGGCAAAGACAAACATTGAAAGCTAGGTTTTTATTGATAGTATGCTAAGGTCTCTTGCAGCCACGAAGTTTAGGGTGCAAGAGCTCTAAAGAATTGAAAAGATACATTATGAGCTATGACTAGCAGGCTATTTATACTCTTAGCTAAATCGTCATACGACCATGGGCTTTTCCTTTTCGATACGGGCTGCCTTCCATTTCCTTGTTAACATAATCTCAAACAGTTTTTTTTCCGATACGCTTCAGTATATCTTCCATTTCTCCGATATCTTCGATACATCTTCCGTTTCTCCGATATTCTTCGAGATAACATCCATTCTTCCAAGATGCTCCAAGAAGATTTCCTTTTCAGCGTGAGACAAAGGAAAACTTCCATTTTCATAAGACTGTGCCCGAATATTCTAGTATGTCAGTTTGCGAAAGGCTTTGCATGGTCCGAAATGCAGTGATTGGCCCGTAAGGAAGTGTTGGGCCATATAGCTTGTCAAGAGTGTTGTTAGACTTGTTAGTCGTAAGTGTTTGGATGGTTACCTCGTTAAAAAACTTAGCAAGGAAACCACTTGGGAGAAAACCTTACCAAGGGAAAAAGAGTGTAACCATATTGATCTTTCTCGATCATATGATCAAATGTTCATCGTGGATTCTTAGTTCTTCATGTAACTTAGTTGTTTGCTTTGCTAGGATCTACGGAGAGGAGATAGTATACACCCTAAGTCATTTTGACTTGTCACGGTCGGGGGATAGTTTCGAGATCATGTTAGGCAGCCCGTGTATGTTCCACGGGTCACGTTTTGACCGTCGAAGAACAAATTGCAACCCGTGTGTGTTCCACGGGTCGTGGAACTTCTCGGAAGAACAAAGTGCGACCCGTGTGCGTTCCACGGGTCGCGGAACATGTTCCGAAAGGGAATGTGCGACCGTGAGTGTTCCACGGGTCGCGTAACATGCTAGACATGATGAACTTCGACCCGTGAGTGTCTACGGGTTGCTGAACATGTTCCGAAAGGCAATGTGCAACCCGTGAGTGTCCCACGGGTCGCGGAACATGCTAGACATGATGAAGTGCGACCCGTGAGTGTCCACGGGTTGCGGAACATGTTCCAAAAGGCAATGTACAACCCGTGAGTGTTCCACGGGTCTCGAAACATGCTAGACATGATGAAGTATGACCCGTGAGTGTCCACGGGTCGCACATTGGCTTGGCCATGACGAAGTGCGACCCGTGGTTCATTCACGGGTCGCGGATTGGTTCTGAAACGTTGTTTCGTATGAAATTGAAGAATTATTGGTTCAATTTCATGTTTGTGTGATCGAAAGATCGAGTCTTGTTGAGAAATGACTTCTTGATAGCTCAATTCCATGTTCATATGATTGAAAAAACAAGTCATGGAGGAAATTGAGTTCTCAGAAGGCTTTTTGTCTTGTTGAGAAATGACTTCTTGATAGCTCAATTCCATGTTCATATGAATTCAATAGTTATCGTATTGAATTGACACTAAGCTGTAGTTAATTCCTGTATTTTATGGAGAACACTTAACCATTTTATGCTATCAATTTTTTGGGGTGGAATCGGACCCCCACATAGAATCGACATCCAAAGCTTCAAGCAACGAGGTAGTGTGAGCTTGAGTGAAGCATGGGATTGAAAAGAAGCTGTCCGCACCCTAGTGTCTCGAAGGAGAATGTCTTGGATATCTTTTACCGAGGAGCGAACAATGAAGTTCAAAAGGCTTTCGACACGGCTAGCAACGGTAATTTTGCAAGCCTTACTTGTGAACAAGCGGAGACCTTGATCAACAAAGTTTCCCAAAGTGATGCATACTCGGGTGGGGGCTACGATCGGTCTACTCATGCCGTGAGTACTAGCGCGAGCGATGCTAAGATCAAGGAACTCAACGAGAAGATTGAGAAATTGTCTCGAGCCATAGGGAACACACAAAAGCATGTGTCTTTTGTGGATGAACAAAGCCAAGGAGCTCCAATGAAAACTTACTATGAAGCTTGTGCAACGAAGGGCAAGAGGATTGTAACTATGTGAATAACTATAAGTCGTTCAACCAATCGCACTCAAACCTTTCTTACCGGAGCACAAATGTCGAGAATCCCCAAGACCAAGTTTACCTGAGCCAAACCCAACCCTTTGCTCCAAGACCTCAAGGCACGGCATATGCTCCTAAGCCCCAAGGTAACTATTATCAAGGGCAAAATGCTAACGAAGGAAACTTCCCGAGAGGGAATAACTTCCAAGGTGGTTCTTCAGTCAACCGAGGAAGCCGAAGAAGAGATTTAAGAATCCACTTTTTCTATTGAATCCCCTTTGGTCGGTGGGTTCAAAATGATCCCCAAGCTTGGATATCCCGGGAAATTTTTGATCAATTGCTCACTAAATGGTCACTATGTATATGATGCTCTTTGTGTGCTCTAATCAATGTTATCTCTTGGGACATGATTCAAGAATTTGGCATTAAGGGAATGAAGCATAGCTCTACTCTCGTCTCCTTTGGCGACTATTCAACCAAGACTACCATGAGTATCATCGAAGACTTCCTGGTTCTTGTTCGAATGAGAATAGTACCTACGGACTTTCTAGTCCTTGACATGGTTGGGTCTCAGAAGTAATATATTATCCTTGGCTTACCTTTTCTCGCCACCGTTGGAGCCCAAATTGACTATGTCACTAAGACGGAGGTTCTAAAGAATGTCGATAAAGAGTATGTCTATCGCGTCAAGCCGCACAAGAGTCACTACTTTGGTACCATCACTACAATAGCATCTCGAATTCCCCTTCGCCAAGGTCTACTAACGACTCTACTCTCGAAAAGTTCTTGCTCAATGACACAAACGACCCGATGAAAAAGATGTCTCAGCCCGTTGATAAGTCACTCATTGCTGATGAGAAGACTCCTATGACCGTGATAGAGCCGGTCATTGCTTAACTAGCTAAGGATTCAAGGGCTAAGAACGCTCCTTGTGACCACCGCAAGTCCGACCCACCCTCACTCATCACCCTTAAACCGTTGAAGCTAGTCAACGGCAAGCTTTCTTGCAAGGTGACTTGTAAGGGGGGTCGCAAACAATTCCACACCGCTCGGATTCTCTTTCCCGAGCAACAAGACATCAGTGTGATCACAAGTGAGATGGCTCAAGCATTTGGAATAAAACCCGGTGATAGCGGACCTTACCACCAGCTTCCTCTCCCGTTATCCCACCTCTTTGATGCTTAGTATCCTTTGACTCCGTCAAGCTAGTGACGTTAAACAAGCACACTTAAGAGATATTCCCATGTTTATGTTTGTATATATCCTTGCTTTCATTTTCCTTGCTTGTTTTTTAGTTGTTTTAAGGTATTTAGGATACATTCGGTCAAGGGAACATTTGAGGGACCAAATGAGATAGGTTTGGGGGAGATAAGCTGAAAAATTAAGGAGACGAGCTCCCTGTGCAGTAATATCGGGTACTACCCGATATGGATACTCGATATTTCTGCACAGTCCGATGAAGAAAATTTGTAAGTTCTCTATGCAAAAATATCGGGTAGTACCCGATCCAGATACCCGATATTTTTTGCACAGTCTGGTTAAATCCGGTTTAATTCATTCATTAATCTCCTGGTTTACTCTGATTTAGTTCTATTCCTTCTTCTTCCTCTTAATACCCGATATTCACCATTTTTTGTCCAAAACACACAACTTTTGATCTCTCAATACTCCATTAAATCCTTTGATTCTTGTTTCTATTTGCTTAGAACTTGATTTCATATCATCCTCTCATCATAAACCCTAAGGTATCAAGCTCTTACTCTCTCTCTAGTTGGTGATTTTTCAAGGAATTAAGTTTTCACTATTCCTTTAATTTTAATGGTTTAAACACTTGGAATTGGCCTTAATAGTTGTTTGAGAGTTGGATATAGTTATAGTATTGATCTCCTTGGAAGTTTTCATTGGTTTTGATAGGAAATTTGAAGTTTTTGAGAATTTTGATTTTCACTCATGAATATTGACGAATTTGGAGAAACTTTTGTTGAATTTGGTTGGTTCCTTGCTCATTAGATCATTGTTGGATTGGTGAATGTGTTTTGATTCATATGAGTTGTTATCTTGGTCCATTACTCACAAGTTTTGTGAAATTATCTTTGAAAAAGTGTTTTTGATTATCATACTCTAGCTTTTGTTCTTGATGGTTTCATGGTTGTTGAATCATGTTGTGGTTGTTGATTAATCTTTTGGATTGGTGTGTATTGCTATAAGCTATCCCTCATTCTCCAATTTTGCTATTGTAGGCACTATGGACACGAGAAGCAAGGGAAAAGCAATAGTAACGCAAGGAGGAAGTCCGTCACGACCTCCTCCGACCAAGAAGAGAACAAGAAGGGAGCCACTCCACCTCCACGACCTTCAAATCCTCCGTCTCCGCCAAGTCCGAAACAACCCTCACCAGACGATCAACCACTGGAGAGTTGGAGAGATGAGCATAAATCCAACTATATGGCCATGAGAAAGATGACATTTCTCCTTACTCGGTTCATATCGGACGAGTTTCTTGAGGAGTTGGGCGTGAAGAACCCCTTATTGATTTTGTTGCGAGAGATGGGACTTAGGAAGCTTTTGAGGATGGAGTATTACTCGCTCCTGGAGTTGACTAGGTAATTCTTAGCCACCATGACGGTTACCTATCGTGGTTCGAGAAGGATAAGCACACTGCCTGTTACCTTGTCGTTTAAGATTGATGGAGACGTCTACGATCTTACGGTAGAGCAATTGTGTGAAGCGTATGGGTTCGACAATAGTGTCAAGGCAAAGTTCTCCGACTTCGACGATGCGACCAAGTTTTGGAATGTGAAAGGGAGTGATCAACCCTTTGAACTGGCTAGGACCACGACATCTTCTCTTCGAAACCCGATCTTGTGGTTAGCTCATCATTTTATGGCAAGGACACTCTTTCTGAGGATGGATGTCGGAAAGATCAAGGGAGATGAGCTTTGTCTTCTTTTCCAAGGGCTCAAGAAAAAGGTAGCCAATTCAAACGGGTACTACTTCAATGACCCGTTCAAAAACGATGTCAACCTCGGGTGCGTGTTTGCTAATGAGTTGCCAAATCACAAGAGATGGGCACAAACCACACCATTGTCTCGTCGTACTACTAGTGTCGGCGGGATTTTGGTTCCCTTGTTCCTCAAGGCCGGAGTGCCCGTTCTACGGTACTACGAGGACCCGAGGATGGAGTTCATTGACTTCGTGGCTCTTGTTGTGACCCACACCCTCAAGGTGGACAAAGAGGATGGCAAGTTCGTCTACATGTTCAAGGATGCTCAAAGGCGCGACACCAAGTTCCTATTACCAAACCATGCCTTAGCTTGTCATTTTGTTCATGTTACCAAGTGGATTGGGACATGATAAGATACTTGATTGAATTTGACATGTATTTAGCTAATGTACACCTTGTACCAAGAGATTGGGCAATGTACTTAGTGATATATTGGGCTCGTTCTTCATGCTTGATCATCATAGGATGATGGTTAAGATAATAATACCAAGAGATTGGGTCAAGCTACACATAGTAGTCCTCTGCCTAGGATGGTGCCTCATTTGTAAACGACTAACTTATCACAAGGTCTTTTCTATTGTTGCATGATCGTTATTATTATTACCCAAAGGCCAATATCATTCTCTTTTATCGAGTTCGTTTAAGTCTAGCTTCACTTTGCTTGTTAATCATTTTATAGTTTGTTTAATTTCTTATTTGATACTTGTTTGAACACTTCTTGGTTGCTTTAGCATAGTTGAATCTTAATGTGCTCAAAGTGTTAATCTCCTCCTCTGAGTGGATTGATACCTTATCACTATACTACGATCTCTTCGGAGACTTGTAGTTAAGCTATAAGTCTTTTATTTGTAGAGACGTAACAAAGCTCTAATCAAATATGGTCTCAATAATAGTATAAATTAGGGTTTTGTGCAAAAAAAAAACCCATGAACTTGCAATTTTTTGCAAAAGCATCCATGACCTTATGATTGTGCAAGTCAATACCCCAACTCCAAAGTCACCCGCTATATAGGCCTCCTGGTTTTAGCATAGGTTGGGTATCAAATTCTCGACCTCGTCAGAAACTAAGGGACACACTTACCAGTATGCCACGTTTGTTCAATATACATACATGTACTTATATTAGCTTAAAAACCAGATTTTCAAAAAAAAAAAAAAAAAAAACAACTGTATAAGTAAATCATATTAATTTAGGGAAAATAGGGTTTAGAGTTAAACACTTTTAAGGATTATGGTTAAGGTTTAGGGTTTGGGATTTTAGTTTTAAGGTTTAGGCTTAGGCTTAGGGTTTAGGGTTAAGGTTAATGTTTAGGTTTTAGGGCTTTAAGGCATAGTATATTATAGTTTAGGTTTAGGATTATTAGGGTTTAGTATTTTAGGGTATATGGTTAGGTTTTAAGGGTTATATCACTATAAATCCTATTACTTAAACACTAAAATACTAAACCTAAACCCTAACTCTAAACCATAAAATACTAAACCCTAAAACCTAAAACCTAAAGACTAACCCCAACCCTAAACTTAACATCCCAAACCTAAAATCCCAAAATCCTAAACTCTGACAAATTTAAACCTTAACCATAATCCTAAAAAATGTTACAACTCTAAACCCTCATTTCCCTAAATTAATATGAGTTACTTATAATTTGTGTTGTGTTGTTTTTGTTTGGAAATCTGGGTTTTAAAGCTGATATAAGTACATGTATGTATATTGAATAAAAAAATATAACATGGCATACTGGTAAGTGTACCTATGTTTTTGACGAGGCCACAAGTTCGACATCCAGCTTATGCTCTTATGCAAAGCATTTTAAATTGCCATAATTTTTAAAACAGCACGCAGTACACAACAAAACAACAGAAGGGTTATATTGCGGTGACATTGGAGTGGGGGTATTGACTTGCACAATAATAAGGTCGAGTTTTTTTTTCAAGTTCATTGATTTTTTTTGCACAAAACTCTATAAATTAATAACTATTAATCTTATCATTTAGTGAAATTTGAATATACTTTTGTATGCTTTTTCTTAAAACTGGAATCTCGTTGAAACTCATATTTATTATATTTTATTTTATTGCAAAAAAAAGTTTGTGGTATTATCATCGTTTTTGGCATCTAATTTTGTTTTTGTAAAGGGAGAATTTTAAAGAGAAATTTCTTAAAATACCACACTTTAAAAATTATCACTATAAGATATCACTAAAAGTTTATGTTTTCCAAAAATACCACAAATGCTAAAAATGATTTTCAAATGTTTAAAAATTATTTATTTTGTTTGGATTAGTTATTTTATATTTATATTTAGGGTTTAGTTTTGAAATCTTGGGGTTTAGTTTTGAGGGTTTAGGGTTTAGTTTTAAATTTTAAAAATTAATTTAAGTTTTGTGGTATGAGAGGTGGTGTTTGAGAACCATAGGTGAATTCGCTACATAGATGTGTCTGCCTTCAAGTATGTTTGGTATCACTGTCCACGAGTCTGCCTCCTCATTGTAACTTTCTCTACAAGTTAGGAACTCGTCATTTTTTTCTTGACCACCAATGACATAAAACTTGTCACAAAAGAAATATCATGAGCAGAATTTTCTGTGCTTATGCATTTTAGCGATTTTTATCCAAACTTTTGCCTCGACATTGTACTTCTCCGCTGTTTCCATAGCCTTAGACATGCCATTTTTTTCTATCGTATATCCTCCACCACAAAAAACATCTGTATATTCTTGAAATCTTTATCAAACATTGTCCAACAAGTGTTACCCCTTGTTAGCATAAATACATATGATTTCACAAGTCCGTTTTCTTGTCTCATCCTAAAAATCTGACTGCTTTTTAATAATTGTGATAATTTTTTGTTGAGAAACTATAATCTCCAATATTTGCAACATGGAATACGAGAAAAAAATAGATTTGGAGCTCGAGGTGAAACTGAGAAGGACAACAATTTGCATAGTGAGGTTTTTAAATTGTAAGGATGTGAATTTTTTTTCTTTTCATTTTAATACTGAACAAGGTTCTGCATTTAGTTTTGGCTCAAATTTCCTTACCTAAGATTTGTTCAAGTTTGTTCCAATTTTAGAATCCTGATCTTTTGCTATAATGGACAGCTCTTGGTGAATTTCAGCTTCGATTTTTGACATTTTTGTCTGTAGATTCCAATTAAAAATATATATATTTGAATTAAAATTGGCTATAAAAATATGGTATAAAATATTCAATACACTGAATCAAAATCACAATTAGTTATATAGTTTTAATCTTGTTTTAAAATAAAACACCAATTTGTATATATTTTAGAAATAGAACAACATTAGATTTAAATTGCATTTCCAAGGACAAAAATTCAAACTATAAAATATTTTATGATTTATTTGAAAGAATTGATATCCTACAATTCAAAATGATAGCAAAAAAAAAAAAAAAATCATTTCTGCCTATATATTTGTAATGATTTGAATAGATAACTAGAAATACTATTTATCACACTTGTTAGTGGCATCTTAATTCTAAACGGCAAAAATTATGTCTATTATTATTTATAGGTAATTTTTTGAAAGTGATTATATGATAATATATAATATGATAACGGTGTAATATATGGATGCAACTAAGTGATGTTATGCAATAACTATTCAAGGAGATAGTTTATAAGTAAGGATTGATCTAAATACATTGGTTCAAAGAAAGTTAAAAAAAAACATATTATTTTAATTATAATTCCATATATCTAAATATACTTTTAACAATAAAATATAAATACAATGAAAATATTGTATATTATTAATCATAATATGGCACTATTCACATCAACAGTTAGTTTGTACATGTGAAAATATATAGTGTAATATGTTAATCGTAGGTATTATAAAAAATTATAATACCGAGAAGTCTCAACAGTAATATAAAGATTTGATTAGTATTTGAAATCCATCACCACATACCGTATAGTTAGTTTTTAGGTTCATTAAAAAAAATGGCAATCATATTTTTAAGAGGTGTATTGGATCATGAGTTTGAAATGGTTTGATATTTAATGAGGTTTTAGAGAGTTTTCGTGATTTTGAGGAGTTTTAATGAAATCATCTCAAATTCCACCTAAAATAATGTGATTTGAGTATTTCCATTTTTAACTAAAAACTCATCCAAACCACTCTAAAATCACTTAAAATCAAATGATTAACACTAACATAAAAATCGGTATTTGTTAAAATATGAAGTATATAACACCGAATTTGTCAAATCACACAAAATCACTCTAAATACATGATCCAATACACCCCCTTAAAATAGAAGATATCATACTTATACAAAAATCTAAATATGTTTAATTTAACTAAATATTGCAGCGCTATCAAATTTGTGAAAATATGTGGAAAACTTACTAATATATTTGAGGTTAAGGGTTTGAATTTGCTTTTCTTACAAGTTTTTTGTTGCCGTTGTAAAAGTTACATCTAAAATGACGTTTTATAGCATTTCAAAAAATTACAGAATAGCATACAATACGAGAATTGACTTACAAAAAAAATATTGTGCTACTTTTAATGATATTTTTGTAGATAATTTCCGTTCAATAAATAAAGCTATGGTTAGTGGTTACTATATTGAATTGTGGCTATAAAACCTTAGGCATAAGTCGCATGAGTCCAACTATTGCATGGAATTACGTTGTAAATGAAGGTACAAGTCGTGTCCTCACTAGAGTCATTGAGATAAAGTAAGGAAGTTGTAATTCATAAATAAAGCAATAGATGTCAGTTAATGTCACGGGGGCTTCAGTGACAAATAGTGGGCTCAAGTATTTTAATTAACAACATAAATATAATTTTAGTTATCAAAAAAAAAAAAAACATAAATATAATTTTTATTACATCATCGAAGAAAGGTCAATTTACAAATAAGGAGACAGCTGAAATGAAAGCTCTCTATAAATAGTTAGTTGGAGACAAAGTACAATTAACATCAGACACTAGCCAGTCTCTCTTTCTCTATCTTTCTTCTGCTTGTCCGTCTTGTGTTCGTGACTGCTCAGAAGAGAGAAACTATAGTCAAGGACCCTAAATTTCAAAGGATCAAATAACAGAAAACAAATAAAATCGGAAGAGCAAAAAAATGGTACATGCAAGGAAGTTCCGAGGCGTTCGCCAGCGACAATGGGGCTCTTGGGTCTCTGAGATTCGCCATCCTCTATTGTAAGTCTAAGCTATATGCATATACTAATAGATAGACAATATACAAGATATGTCCATTTTTATTAGTCATTTTTAAGATGTTTATAACACTCTTAATTGAATTTATACACAACCTAAAACACTTTTTAGTTTGTCATCAAACGATCGATATCATCTAATTTTACAACCCGTTTCTTGTTCCGGCAAGCTCTGCACTTTCACATATATGTGATTTCGTAAAAGAAAATTATTGTTTGGATGTACAATGTTGTATCTTTTATTTTTTTAGCTAAATATTCATCTTTGAGTCATAAACACAAACAAAAGTTTTGTTATTATTCGGCGTTTTACCTTAACAATTTTGAAAATATATATAGCAAACCTAAAATCAACCATAAAATTTGTCATGTCGATCAAAATCAGAAACCGAGTTTCCTCAAATGTGTATGTAGATATATTGGTTATTGCAAACATTTAAAATGATATATATATATATTATATAAAAAAAACGGTTTTCTTAAAAAAATCGTTTGCATTTCGGCTAAAAAAACTTATCTCATCATCAAAATGATAATTGAAAAATGTGTACCTTATATAAATAAAACAAAATAAAATTATAATAATTAAAAATCCATAGGTTGATGAGTGAGATGTATGTTAATTATATTGTTATGTAATGTACTGATGTGTGGGTGAGAAATTTAATCAGGAAGAGAAGAGTATGGCTTGGAACATTCGAAACAGCAGAAGCCGCGGCTCGAGCCTACGACCAAGCAGCCCTTCTAATGAACGGCCAAAACGCCAAGACAAATTTCCCTGTGGTCAAATCAGAGGAAGGCTTGGACCACGTTCACGACGTTAACTCTCAGTTAATGTCACCAAAGTCATTATCCGAACTCCTGAACGCTAAGCTAAGGAAGAGCTGCAAAGACTTAACGCCGTCACTTACTTGTCTTCGTCTCGATACCGACAGTTCCCACATTGGTGTGTGGCAGAAACGGGCCGGGTCGAAAACAAGTCCTTCTTGGGTCATGAGGCTCGAACTTGGGAATGTAGTCAATGAAAATGTAGATGATTTGGAGTTGAATCCGATGAAGAAACAAAAAGTGGACAAAGAAGAAGAAGAAGAAGAGACTAATGATGATGATGATGATGAGAATCAATTGGCTATGGAGATGATCGAGGAGTTGCTCAACTGGAGTTGACTTTGAGTTGGTGGAAAGTCCAAAGATGAATAAGTTTCCGGATTTTAAATATTTTTTATTTATAAATATATAGTGTGATTGGGGTGGATTTTTATATATTGATTATACATGTAAGAAAATTGTGAAAAAATTATATAGTATGTAAGAAATGTAATATATATATATATATATACACACTTGGTGGATATAAAAGATTGTTGGATTTTCCAAAACAATATTGTATCCATTAATTATAATGGTTTAGAAAACCAGACCGAGAAACTAGTTATGGATTGCATGCGAGAAAAAATTATTGCAATAAGTATTAACAAACCTAAACCAATCTAATATGGAGAAGGACCCGACCAAAAAAATAAAAAATAAAAAATTCTAATATAGAGAAGGGATTAATTGAATCTTTAGAGAAAATTACAAAAAAAAAAATATTTTTATTTACAGAAAATTTGCTGAAAACATTTTTACTAGATAAATCATGAAATTAACGCATACACAAACACACATATATATATATATATATATATATATATATATATATAGTGCCTGTACAATATGGGATTGGAATATTTTTGCAAATGTTGGTGAGTACATTTAAGTTAGCCTAAAGTGAAAAGAATTCCATTGTAGGTTGAACCTTAAATTAATTGAAATATCTACGGCCATCGCCACCCGACCCATATACATTTATTTGGTTTATGTCTTTTAGATCTTTCACCAGAAAAAACAAAAAGTCTTTTAGATCTGTAGGGTTTATTTTTGTATTGTAAATCTATGGGTTTTAAGCTTCAAAATGTTAAATTAATATAAAGCAGTGGTGTGCTAGTGGTTTGACCCTTTGTGCTGAGCACCTTAATACGTAACATCGGACCTATCGACGTACGCCCGAGAATTACAAATTTTGGTCTGTGAAAATAAAAAGCTTGTTACAAGTGTAGTTGAGATATGACCTACATCTGAATTCATATTTAGTATGGTCTTTCATTGTGGAGGACCGACCCTAAGATTATTAAGGCTTTGGTTTGGATATCGAATGATCTATACATTTATATATATA
>OVAP01001903.1:0-21587 GCA_900406295.1 Aurinia saxatilis | reverse complement strand
TTGCATTATCTGATCAATCACGCAAATACTAGTCATCATTCAGCCACTTTCACTTGGTTTTCATGGAATATTTGGAAAGCACAAAATGGGTTAGTGTTTGAGTAACACGTGTACACCACATAATTTATTGTGCATCGTGCAATGGATGAAGGTCAGGAGTGGACAACCATTAATTCTTCGGCCCCACTTTGACTGATGAGCCGGTTACGCCACAGGTTTGGAAGAAGTCGTAACCAACTCAGGTTAAGTGCAATGTTGCTACCCAAGCGGCTTAGCGGTTTCCGAATGGATTATTAGGAATCATTGCGGGACTCCGCTGTTCCATGGCCGTAATGCGTTTGCTAATATCAGTTCTGGTTTGGAGACGGAGCTGGAAGGTTTATTTTGGGCATCATCATGCATATCAGGCAAGAGAAGGTTTTGATCCTAAACATTGTATATTTTGAGTTTGAGTGGCAAAAGAAGCAATAATCAAAATGTGAACCAACTAGGACATACCTGGCAAGTGATTCTTTTTTTCTTACTGCTGCTTGATCAAGCCAGGCTTACTAATGTCGACTAAAATAAGATGACAAGTTACAAGAACAAAAAGAAACACTCATATAACCTTGTATATTCAATGAGAACAAATAGGTTCAATCACCTGAAGAATGAGGTCGAAAAACTCTATAATCACTAGTTATCTTACAACATATGCAACAACAACCTCCCATGTCTTCAAATAAACAATTTACTTGGGTTTTCGGATGTGAAAACGGTGAACGCAGAGCTACAATCTCGCCTTACTGAATCTTCAACCTTATCGTCCCCAATAAAAGGTATCCAAGATTCTTCCCCTCCCATTGNTGAATCTTCAACCTTATCGTCCCCAATAAAAGGTGTCCAAGATTCTTCCCCTCCCATTGTCAACGACCAGCTTACCTTGTCTAGCGCATCCTCGAAATCAAAGTTCAACGGCGCTGGTGGTAGTGGTGGTGGTGGCGGTACCGCGTCTTTAGCTTTTCTGATGGATTTACAGCTTCCTTGGCCTTCAAAATGCTGCAAATAAAAGATCCAATATGTATCAGAGATTTGTAAAATGGTTGTGAAAGGCTTTAAACTTAAATCAAATTAACTCACCTCTGGATGACCATCCGAGTTCTCCGCCTTCTTGCTGCAACCCTTTTTGGAAGTTCCATGTTCCAGGTAGCACATCACCTCCATCTTGGACCGAAACTTATGGCTTGTGATGGGTTCGAAATAGAATATGGCAATGTCATTAAGTCTACAAATCAATAGGTAAAGCTCCTTCCCCTCGATCTGAATATATACTAATGATTTAGCTAAAAATATATGCAATATTCTTACTATCAACTAGGAAAGAGTGATATGGAAAAAGGAGCAAATAAAGAATAGAAAAATATATGTCTCTATTCTTTATTTGGTCTTTTTTCTCTATCACTCTTTGCTAGTTGATAGTTAAAATATTGCATATATGTAAGCTAAATCATTAGTATATACATTCAGATTGAGGAGAAGGAGCTTTACATATTGCTTTGTAGACTTAATGACATTTTCTTACCCGTGTTCTGCACTACTATTAGAGCCCATCGCAGGACATAAGTTTTGCTCCAAGATGGAGGTATTGTACTGCGTGGAAAATGGAATTTTCAAAAAGGGCGGCGAAAAGAAGGCAAAGAACTAGGATAGTCATCCAGAGGGGAGTCAATTTTCTTTAAGTTTAAAGCATTTCACAGCCATTTTACAAACCTTTGATACCAATTGGATCTTTTATTTGCAGCATTTAGTAGGCCAAAGAAGCAGTAAAGCCAACAGAAAAGCTAAAGAGGAAGTGCCACCACCACCACACCGGCACCGTTTAACTTTGATTTCGAAGATGCGCCAGACAAGGTAAGCTGGTCGTTGACAATAGGAGGAGAAAATTCTTGGACACCATTTATTGGGGACGACAAGGTTGAAGATTCATTGAGGCGACAATGGAGCTCTGCATTCACCGGTTTCACATCCCAAAAGCCATGTAAATTGTTTATTTGAAGACATGAGAGGTTGTTGTTGCATCTTTTGTAAGATAACTAGTGATGATAGAGTTTTTGGACCTCATTCTTCAGGTGTTTGGACCTATTTGTTCTCTTTAAATATACAAGGTTATATGATTGTTTTGTCTGCTTGTAACTTGTAATCTTATTTTAGTCGACATTATTAAGCCTAACTTGATCAAGCAGCAGTAAGCAAAAATGAATCACTTACAGGTATGTCCTAGTTGGTTCACAGTTTGATTAGTGCTTCTTTTGTCACACTCACACTGAAGTGTGTTTCCTCTCTTATATATCACTTACCAGCAGAGCCGCACCTGAGCACAAAATAATGAATGATTGCTAGCCCCCTTTTTTTATTTTCCTTTTTTTTACGACAAAAATCGTGTTATTGTTCACGACAGAATATTTATTTATTTTATTTTTTGCCGTAGTTTTTTCTTCTCCAATATTCACTTTTGTTTTGAATCTAAGCATTTATGAAATGTATGTTTTGTAATAATATATGTCTATGTTTATTTTATAGTTCAAATTCAACTGGAAACTATTTGCCATAGAAAAATTTAGGAATTTTAACAATAAAAAGAAAAGCAAAGTGTCAATTGAAAGAGATATGGTTGGAAAGCTCCACTATCAAAAATTGATGGATGATTTTACATTAAAAAATGCAAGAAAAGTGATTTTTCATACATATATTTTTATTAGATTTAGATTGTTTGTAATTTCGTTTGAGAATTTATATTTTATCAACGTGTATACTTTAACACATTGAAGGGTGTTTGCTCTCTGATATATTACTTGATTTTTAACATTCAAAGCGATGTAGGCCAATATTAAAAATAAACTCTAGTTTATGAGTTTGATTTTTCATTGGTACATTATTCATTTACTAGAATCCAATTTAATCTTATCAATTATTTAGCCCATGAAGTTTGAATTGACTTTTGATTTAATCGGTTCAACAATACTTTTGAAAGTTGGTCGACCATTTTCCCTGTTCTGCAGTTTAAGACTATTATGGAGCTTTTCTTGTATGTTATACTCAATTTGTCTTAGACAATTATTTGGCAATTAGCTTTCAATTTTATTTCAGTGACATAGAATGAATCTAGAGAAATCATATACTATCCTAGCTTAAAGCTAAAGTTACAGCGCTCATTCCACTGGTCTTCAATATCTCTGATGCTGCAGATGAATTTTATCGCTCTGTACATCTTCTGATTTTTGTTTGAAGATCCTCTGCATAAAGTACAGAATCACCACAAAATTGGGTTTCCGATTCATCAGAATTCCACTCTTCATCATCTGATTCAGATAATTCTCCTTCTGCCAGAATCTCACCATCTTCACCTTCTGCATATGTCTCTGGAAATGCATCATCTTTCTCTTCTTCCTACAAAACCGAATAGGACCAAGCCATAAGAGTCGTTAAACATGATTTTGTGATGGGTGAAAACCAAACAAAACAGGGTTATTCTAGGTGAATACGCACATCAATTTCTTCTGTCTCCTCGTCGCTGGAAGCATAGGCCACATCAAGCTTATTGTACAACTCCTCATCTCCCTTGTCTTCTACCTTTTCCATTTGTTCCTGATAGAATGGTTGCAGGGCTTGGGTCAGTCAAACATTGCAGAACAAACTGCATTCTTTTGTTTGATCAATGAATACAAGACAAGATATAATTTGACAAAAACCGATGTAAATGTGAGTTACAATTTCATCTCTCAGCTTTTCTGCTTTCGCCTCCATTGCCGACATGTGTTTAATAAGACCCTGTTGAATGCAAATGGGACACCTATCAGCTGATGAGTTCCAAATAATGCAGCAACTGATGAGTATATATCACAAACCTCGCGTCGTTGCATCTCAATGGAACGCGCTAAAGCCTTCCTCTTCGTCAAAAGATTTTTCGGCCTCAGCATGGGAGGACGCTTATAGTCTTTTCCTCTATAAACGATAATTGCATAACCTTTAGAGACCTTGTCAATAGAAACCAATATGCCACCACTCTCTGCTTCAAGGGCTAATGCTACTTTCTTTACACCGTCAAATGTTTTAGCCTTCACGATTATTTTGACCAGTTCTCGGTATTTCCAGTGCAAGTGCATGTTCTCTATTGTACCATCAAAGACTCCTCGTCTACCTACAGTAACAGTTTCAAAGTTGTTACGTGTCTGACATATGTAGAACACATATCCATTATTAAATAAGTTACCTAGAAGTAAGAAAGCTTTCATCTTCAAACCCAGCTTGCGGAACATAAATCTTTCTTCATCAGTTATGCTTTCTGGGTCTGCTCTATGCTCTGCTGGCTTTAGACACTCCTCCACCTTAGCCAAACCACGTTCAGCTTTCAAAAGCTTTCTCTCAGCCTAAAGCAGAGGAAACAATCTAAATATTAAAGGAACAACTCTTTAACACATGATACGTGAACTTTTTAACACATGTTACACGAATGTAAATTCACAGGAATGAAACAAAGTAACAAGGTCTAAGCCAAAAACTCACAAAAGCAAGCTTCTTTTCCAGCTTCCTGACAAGATTTTCATGCCTAGATTTCTCAACCTCTTTCTTTACTTGCTCTGCATAATGATCATCATCCAGATTCTTTCCCCACTTACCAGTCGCATCAAGAGTCTCACCAAGAGTACCAGCAGAAACAAGTTTATTAGTAGGTTGAATACTTGGGACAATCAGAGCCGATGAACCTCTTAAACGAGCTTGTTCTTCTTCGTCTTGCAAAGTCCTTGCCAATCTCCCCTGCTCCACCAATGCCTCAGCTACTTCTCGTGACAAAAAGTTCTTTCCTCTGTAGAAAACCAAGAAGTCTTTGTTCCTAGAGAGCAGTATGCCTCCTGTCAATTTCTGCAATTACTTACCAAGAACAAGATATCAGATGTTCACCTAAAAATGCAGACAAAGGAAAAAAACCCCATAGATATTTAAACGGAACAAGAGTAGAAAAATAGAAGTAGAAAAAAATCATAGAATCGACATTCTATATCATGACTAGATCAGTTTAAACTTGGTTTTTAGTTCTGTTTTTCATTTTTACAGAATGCTGAGGATAAATTTTTTTTTTCTCAAATAAATTTGTCTAAAAGGATTATATGCCAAAATATGTCTAAAAGGATTACATGCCAAAACATTATGTGCAAGGATAGATACACAAAAGGTATTTCAACATAATAGCGAGTTGATAAGCTAGGAATCCTTTCTTACCTTGAGGTCTTCAGCCATTCTCTCACTGGTAGCCAATTGTACACCACGTTTAAGGGAAATCTTGGCAATCATACTTTTTTCCCATAACATAATTATTGCTGCTGCCAAGCCTTGAAGTTGCCTACTTCGACCTGGAAATCAAAAGAAACTCTTACTTTTTAAAGACTCTATCAGCTTCAAAAAGGTAAAAAGGTAAAAGTCTCATACCCAAAGCAAAGTGTGGAGGAAGAAATCTGGCAAGTCTTCTCAAAGCAGTTGCCTCCTTTGGGCCCAGAGAGGACCTCACTCCATAAGGAAGTACCCTGAAAGGCGGTTCGTAACCAGGAATGGTGCCTGGAAGCAAATCAGCATCTACAGGTAATGGATTATCCCCCGGCCAGTCCGTGTACCTAGGACCAAGACCATCTAACATTTCATCAATTTCATCTTCATATTCTACTTCTGGTTGAGAAGTCTGGTCTTTCTTTTCCACGCTAGTAGTCTCCTGGTGTATCTGAGGAGGATTCACTTGTTCATCGCTATTATCCACCATAGTTGTAGTTGCAGGTAAGGAAGAAGGTGATTTCTCCTCTCGTTTTTGGTTGTTCCATTTTCCTGCTGGAAGCTCATAACTGACACCTCTGTACAAAGAGATGGCAGTCCCTGACCTCCAAATCACCAAGCCACCAGTTTTTCTCTGCCGCAGAGAGGTAAAGAAAAAGTATTACATTTCAAAATGAATCGTGAGGGATACTGCAAAAATCTGAACATTCACCAGTTAATGAAGTTTAACAAGAAAGTTGAGAACATCAAGCAATAAGATTCTACAATCAGCAAGATGTAGATTGCTTATGCGAAATTGGTTAACGATAGAAAGCTCCAAATTAAAGCCTACGTGACCTTTTTGAACAAGAGTATCCTTTTATGCTTTCAACTTAGATATTGGAATTAAAAGTTGTATGACGAAAGGCAAGCCTAATGCAACCAAATACAGTTATTGGGGGGTTCACAAAAAGCAAACCTCTAATATCTCATGCATCTTTCTCATGTTAAGCGCGCTTGCTCCTTCAATCTTCAATCTTACAATCTCTGAGCTCTTCCACTTCTCCTTAATTGAATCCACTACTACCTGAGTCACACCAGCACTCCGAATATTCATCTTACCTGCTGTTCGAAATGTCAGATTCCTCAACCTCCTCAGCTCTGGTTCTGGGAGAGTCAATTCCGCAAGCGAGTATCTGTTCTCTTTTTTGGCACTCCACTCAGCTTCTAACTCTTTCTTTTTCTCAGCACTTATCTTCTCCCAAGGAAACCCAACTTCTCCATTGCTTCTAAGTAGTGACTCCTCAGTGAACCCACCTCTCGTATTGGGTAAAACTCCTTCTTCAACATAGAATATATCCTCCACAGATCCTTTCTCTATCCTTGTCTCTTGCTCAATCTCCTTATTCTGAGCCTTCTCACCATCTTCCATATATCCATACTTTCTCAATTTCTCCACAATCTTCTCCATTGTACCACCATCACTATCTCTACCACTAATCTCACCTTCTTTTTGGTAATTCACAACTAGCTTTGGAGGTTTAGGTTGATTCCGTTTCTGGGTTCTATTCCAGTTATCCAACCACTCACCATTACCATCCCTACTACAACTCTTTACCGGTAAAAAGCTTAGCTTTCTCGATGGAGTTCGATTACTACTAGAACCAGAGGCTATAGTACCGTTACAAGATCCTATTGAAATCGACGAACTGTACCTTAAGAAGCTCTGAAACGAGTAGACAAACTTCGTCTTCGTGATAATGGCTGGGCAAAAATGGCGACTGGGTTTCATCACCATTGCTGAGATAAAATTACTTGAGTGAGGTTTCTGTAATCCAATGCATAAGAACTGAAATTGCAATGAAATTTTCAGCTTAGAAGAGTATCTTGTTTATCCATGGCGGGCAATGAAGAGTGAAGAAGGGGAGAGATGTAGAGCAGTGTTTGGATACAGTTCTTTTTGTTAAACCTAACCCATTTAAAACATAAGCTAGAGAGCGAAAACAAACAAAGCCCAAACCAGTGCATCTTACAACAATAAAATTGAGTCTTGTCCATATGAATAGTTGAAAACTGAAAATAGTTGGAAACCACACCCGTTTTTCATTGTTTCCATATTTATTCAAAGCAAATTACTAAATAAAGAAAGCACTAAGTCATAACTCATAAGCATATGATTTTCTTGTGCAAGAAAGAGAGTTTCTGATTGGGGAGATGTGACGAGAATTTAGACATATGTGTCTTTACGACTGTAGTGGAGAACCATGACCAGTTCAGGAGCAGGGCTTCCAAGTATGGGGATTTTCCGTTCAGAAGGAGGAGTAGTCTGAACCCACCAATCAACCAAGCTATTCATCATCACTGGAACTCACAGGCTCATGCCTTAGCCATATCTCCACCTACAAAATTATTGGATTAATACAATGTATTACCTTTTAACAGAGACAAAAAGGAGAAGCTAAGTACTTAGTCTCCGCTTTCCAGACTGAGCTTCCCCACTATATACTTCTTGACATGTGAGATAGTTACATTTCCGTTCCTACATACATAAATCATAGTATCAATATCACACATTTCTACAAAACCCCCATTAAAATAAAAGTGTATTGTGAAATTTAGAACTTACTTCATTTTAATGTACGATTTGCTGACATGTGGAAGTGGTCTATCTGTGATCCTGAAATCCAACAAACAAATCGAGTCTTTTAAGCTTTAATAATCAAATTCAAAGATTAAACATGAAATTAAATATGGTGAAAGCCTTTACTGATTTTGAGAAGCAGTTAGTGAAAACCATACAGGCTTGTTACTTCCTTTAACTTCGTTTGCTGCTTCCTTGTTTTTTCTTCAACTCTGTTTTCTGCTTCCTTACAAAAGACCATTTGTGATGTACCAGCTGAATTATTCTTCATATCTTTCCAAGGTCTCAAAACCGGAGGAGAATAGCTTTTTCCTTTCCTTTTAGAGCTAGGGACACTTTTTTGCTTCACTTTATCTTTATTCTTTGGTTTCTCCCTAGAAATTTTCCCTTATCCCTATTAGAACTAGGGAAATAATCTTCTTCTTTTTTGTTACCACCATTCTTCAGTTTCTCACCAGAATCATCATCATCACAGCTAAGAAGGATATGGTTTTTTTAAGCTCATTGCCCTGTCGTATTATTTATCCTTTGTGGCGCAACGTCCTTATCAGTAGTATTCAGAAACTTACATTGATCAGTTAAAATTTGAAGGTCTTCATTATCATTCTCTGCGTTGCTATCCTTTTGCATGTATCCTTTTGATCCCCGTTCTCCAACCCGTGATGCATCATTTCGTCTCAGTAAGATAACTTCAAACAATGAAAAATGATTTTATAAAGTTTTACTAATCATTTTATTTCTTGTTCGATGTTAAAATCATATCGAAACCATTTTTTCGTGATGAAGTTCCCAAAAACATTTCTTTTAGGTCTTAGATCTTTTCTTGACCTTCTCCTAACCTTTTGTGCTGGTGTAGACAATCTACTGATCTTAGTAGCAGCTTCCACAGTCTCTCCAAGCTTCACTGCTTCCTTCTTCCTGGAGTATTGTTGCGAAGCGGGTGCAACAATTATTGCGTATGCCTTAACGTTTTTTGTCTCTGGCTTTGGTTTGAAGACTCGTTGCCTTAAAACTTCCCAATAGTTATCCATCCTGCATATACATAGCTCATTTTTCTTATCAATTCATAAATATATACATAGATGCAGATATAGATGCAAATCATTAAAATAAGAAAAAGACATATATAAAATGTAAATTTACCTGAGTTTATCGAGAGGAGCAACACATAGATGTACATTGTAGACTCGACAAACTTTTAAATTCTCTTTTATAAATTTATCTTGTATGCACTTCCTGCAAACTGTTTTCAAATTTCAGTTTTTTTAAGCCCGAGATAGTTAAATATTTTTATGCAACATTCAACAAATACAGCTCACGGTTGGAGTTAAACAATTTGAAATCACAAAAACTTTTACAGAAGATCCTCATTTTTAAAATGTATGGCACATCTATGTTCACGCAAATACATGAAAGTATCATGAAAGGGTTTCTTATATGTGAACAAAAATATTTGTTTTTTTTCAGGTATGGACTCCACAACTAACAAAAATATTTGTTTTCAGGTATGGAACTCCATAACTATTAATAGTTATACCTATCCTTTATATATTACAAGAGAGGACATAGAGAAAAAATTACTATAAAAAGTTCTATGTGTCATCACGATACCAATTCATGGGACACGTCATTTAATTGAACCAATTAGAATATTCTAAACTATGCAAGTATATATGTAAATCAATGCATATACTTATTAAAATTTTAAATAATCATATGTCTGACCACTTCAAACACAACTAAAATGTAACATTTAAATATTTATATATATATAATATAAATTTTAATTATATATTAACTATTTTTAACTGATGTCAAACTGAATTTTTATTAATAAGATTATGTTCTTCGATGGTTAGCATTACTTTTAACTGATGTCAAATTATTTTATTTTACTTACTAATTATATATTTTAAATTAACATTTACTTTTTTTATTCTACTCAATTACTATTTTAGCCACTTATCTGACCGGCAAAAATATAAAATAAAAATATACATATTTTATAAATATATATATATATATATATGTATATATATATATATATATATATATATATATATTTTATATAGCAAGAGGAAACAGATTTATCGACTAATAAAACAGTCTCATACATAAAGTAAAACTAAGGTAACGGATAAATAGATCAGATCACATATGAAAATTTTCTACAAAATGATGTCGAAGCTGCATAAATCCATACGTTAATTCCTCTCAGATCTCACGATCGAATACCACGAGATAATATAATACTCACATGTATGAAGACATTCGGTGATTGAGGTGGCATTGTCATATAACTTATTGCAGATTGGGCAACTGAGACATTCTACAAGTTTCTGCTTCTCCACCTTCATATAATTCTTCTCCAGTAATTCCCACAAATCTCAGAAAATATTTCTTTGAGGTTTTACTTCTTCGTTCAGGTACACAACATGGTGCATGCATGCACCGAGATTCTTCACTCTCTCTTTCTGCCTTTCTCTCGGGAAACAGAATCTCTGTAAGAATGCCACTCTTCTATTCCATTCAATATTAATAAAAAGGAAAAATCATTAAAAAAGGTATTTTGATTTATAGACGTGAATTTTTTCGGAAAGTAAAAAACCAAAAATCTAAAATTTTGTAATTATATGATAGTTTCCTTTAATATTACAACATGAAATGAGAAATAACTGTATATATATGATGAGAAATTTTAAGAAACGCCCCTTTAAAAAATATCCCATTTGTGTTCAAAAATACTCTTTTTGATTTATGATTGATTTAAAATTTAATTTAGGGTTTAAATCTTGTAGGGTTAGGATTTAGTGCTTTACAAACCATTTGAGTTTATGTTTGAGGTATTATGGTTTATATTTGAGGAGTTTTAGATTTATTAAGGATTAAAACACACAACCCTACAAAACATTATAGAATATTTTAAAATATTAAAAATAATAATTTATATTGAACTAATATATTTTTCAAAAAAGCCAAAAAGAGGGATATTTGTAAAAAGGTAGAGTAAAAATGACATTTTTTAAATCCCCCCATTATTCATTAGTAATAAACTTTAATTTTTATGCAAAAAAGAAGAATATATTAATCATATGTTCTCTATTAGAGAATGAATAACGAAATGTTATGAATCATTTACAACCAACTTGAGGAGAACTCTGAGTATTTGAATAATGGTACTCATAAAACTCATTAAACTGTAAACTTTTGTCTGTCAAATTTTTATTAAATCTCTATAAAATTTTTACACCAACTATTAAATAATGAGATATTTTTCAAAACATTATAGAATATTTTAAAATATTAAAAATGATAATTTAGATTGAAACTAATATATTTTTCAAAAGTAGCCAAAAAGAGGAGTATTTGTAAAAAGGGTAGAGTAAAAGGAGCATTTTTAAAATTCCCCCATTATTCATTAGTAGTAAACTTTAATTTCTATGCAAACAAGAAGAATATATTAATCATATGTTCTCTATTAGAGAATGAATAACGAAATGTTATGAATCATTTACAACCAACTTGAGGAGAACTTTGAGTATTTGAATAATGGTACTCATAAAACTCATTAAGCTGTAAACTTTTGTCTGTCAAATTTTTATTAAATCTCAATAAAATTTTTACACCAACTATTAAATAATGAGAATTTTTGAAACACTTTTTTTAAAAAAGTACATTCTCTAAATTTGTTTTTAAACATACCCCTTTCATTTTATGATAATCTTATACTACCCTTATTCATAAATTGACAAATTTGTTATAATTCAGGTTTAAGGTTTTGTAATTTTTAGGGTTTAGGGTTGGGATTAGGGTTTTTAGGATTTAGGGATCAGAGGTTAAACACTTCTCGATTTTATTAACCTTTAGGGTTTTTAATTTTTTTTTTTTTACGGTTTAGAAGTTAGTAATTTAGTATTTGTTAAGGTTTGAACTCTTTTTAGGGTTTAGGTCCCTAAGACCTACTAGATCATATAATTTAGTTTATCACTAATAAAAATTTACTGATATATTGCATTTTAACACTTTATAACATTCATTTTTAACTGTTTTCGAGTCTTTTAGTGTCATTTTAGAGTCTTAACAGGTACGAACACCTTGGGGTTTGGATTTGAGCTTCAAGATGAGGTTGTGAGAAAAAATGTGAAGATTCGCCAAATTTGAAGATGGATCGATCCGTGCTCGATCGGGGTATATTTTTGGAAACTTGTCAATCGTAAGATTGACAAAAACTTACCTTAATTTGATGGATGCTGCACAAAAACCGTGGAGTATAAAGCCACTTATGAGCCACCAAAACAGTTTACACAAGTTTTAATTTCTCTCTTTTAGATCCAAACACTTTTACTTTCACTGTTCTTCATTTTTCTTGAGATTTTATGATTGTCTCTTGGAGATTCCTTGGAGGCTGTCATTTTCCTTTCATTCCTTGCATTCCCTACTGTTGAGAAGTGTTCTTGAACCCTTGTTTCTTTTATATTTTCATATTTTTATCATTAATAAAGTATTCTTCCGTATTTTTGTGTTCTTGATTGTGTTCTTCATTACATATTGTTTTCTTGTTAGTTTAGTCATGTGTGAGTAGTTAGGTTGTTAGATCTAGGGTGTTCATAGATTGTTAAGTTAGTAACTGGATGTAAATATGTAAATGTGTAGAGAATTCCCTCCTAATAAAACCTTAAAGCCTAAACTAGAATTGATCACCTAGTTTCTGTTCTTAGGATTTCCTACTAAACGAAAGTGTAGTAGAATTCCTGAAACCTTATTAGGAGAGCAGATTGTCCTTAGCAAACGAAAGTTGATGCTAAGGCAAGTTGTGAACAAATCAAATCCACTCTAGTAAAGCTCTCTAGCTAGTTTAAATCCAAATGAAAGTTTAGGCATTTAAGTAGTCAAGAGAAGTGATTGGTACCACGAAATCTAGAATTATATTTGAGTTGGAATTGAGTAGAATGTGAGGGTCAAATATCCCCACCTGCTATTATAAACAAGCAGTCGAGAGAAATGGTTAAGTATCAAACAGTCGGGCCGAGGTCTGAATTTAAGGAATGACCTCGGCCATGAACTTACTGACCAATGCCGAGGACAGTTTACCTAAATCACTTCCTCGATATAGTTCTTGTGTTCAAAAATGCCGAGGGAGTTTATCGAATCACGAGCTCGGCATGTTTCATTACACTTACGAAGCCAAGGACGTTTTCTGTGTCACGTCTTCGGCCAGTTTTGTCATTCAATATTTTGTCGAGAATGCCGAGATCATTAACCAGGACGTGAGCTCGGCATTTCTTGCAACATATGCGAAGCCGAGGACATAAGTCAGAACACGTCCTCGGTAAAATCAGTGTCCTGTACCTCAGGCCGAGGGGTTACACTGAATCATTTCCTTGGCCCATCCTTGTTTGATCTCAGAAGATGAGCTTGTCGTATGGTGGGCCGAGCAGTATGTAGGGAAACCCAATTCCTATCAATAACCGGGAAGACCCTGGCCCAACTAAGGCGAGCCGACCTGAATAGAAAAGGCAAGACAAATCGGGAATATAAGAGAAGATCTAGAAGTTTAACTTATCTAGGTCGACATAACCTTGTATATATACTTTTCTAGGTAAAACTTGTATGATCATCTTTTTCTGTCTTAAGAAACCTAAAAGCTTAAGACTACGAAAGACTCTTATTTTTTAATTAATACAAAACTATCATTTGCTAGTTCCTTTGTGTTTGCGTCCTGCTCTTTCTATCGAGTTCCTCATCTAGAACCTCGAACAAATATTGATTGTGTGATTTAGCCCACACAATTTGGCGCCGACTATGGGGAACATGATAACTTTCTCGCAAACCAAAACCCTAGCAAAGAATAATGTCCGACGAGCACCAAAACCCTCCCGAAGGACGTCAGCCAGAAACGGCCAGGCCGTTTACTATCACGTGAACCGTAACCGACAACCAGGGAGTCGCGCGTGTCAAGGTCAACCCAGAAGCCGTTGCCGCTACGCTGGCCGATCTCGCTCACCGAGCCTCGCAGCAAGAGACGACAAACCTCGGCATCCTCAACCAGCTGAACACAATTTCTAACCAACCAATGTTTGGAGCTCTCTCAACTTCTATGATGACTTCCAGACGCCTTCCAACACTTTCATGATCACATATCCCACTCGCCTTCCTCCTCCTCCTCCTCCTCCAAGACGAGGAACCTCGACGCTTAGCGGGGCAATCATTAACCGCGAGAACTCTAGGAACACGGATGATGAGAATAGGAAAGAGTCAGAAGCCGACGTGATCACAGGTAAAAACAGCGAGCAAGCCAAAGATTCCGAAGCCGATGTCAACAGGGTAGAAGTTTTGGACGACGATCACAATCCTTATGAGGACTCCGGACACCGAGATCTTCGTGCCGAGCTCGACGAGATGAGAGCCATGATCGCGAGGACCAACAACGGATTTAAAGCTGTTCAAAACCAGGTTTATCGAGCAACCTCGTCGGCCCCGGCGATTGACCCAATGCTTGAAGAGGCGAGAAGAACTCCTTTCGTCCCAGCCATCACGACCGTGAACATCCCGGATCCTGGAAAGATGAAAATTCCGATCTTCAAAGGGCTTACCGATCCTAAAGCACACCTTGTTGCGTTCCATGTTGCCATGAACCGAGCAAAAATTCCGCCAGGACAAAGAGATGCCGGTCTTTGCCTTCTGTTCGCCGAACACTTAGATGGGGCAGCCCTCCGATGGTTCATAAAGTTGGACCCATACTCGGTGGATAACTTCAACACCGTCCAAAGCAAGTTCCTAGAGCAGTACGTGATCCTGGCAGGTACCGAGCCGATTGGGAAAGATCTTTGGAACATCCGACAAGGACAGAACAAATCCCTCCGCGATTTCATTGTCAGATTCAAATCGATCCTTACGCAAATTGACGGTATGGGGGATGAAGCTACGCTCGAGGCTTTGAAGCAAGCGCTTCTCTTCACCGACAAACTTCGCCGATCACTGGCAAAGCGACTGGTAAACACTATCCAAGAAGCCCTTCAACGGGCCGTTGGGTACATAGCCGACGAGGAGGAAATGCTAACCCTTCTGGTCAAACAAGGGCGGTCGACAAGCCGACCAGCTTCTTCCGTGCCGCAACAGACTACACGTATAAAGACAACTACCGGCCTCTACGTCGACCACGAAGGATCATCTAGGGTGGTTCCCACAACTATCTCGTGAACCATCCTGAAGACGAGGAATGCTATTATACCGAGGAAACACGAGAAAGAAACCAAGGACGAGGTAGAGGCCGAGGTGGGGGTCGAACAGGAGGCCGAGGAAGAGGACGTTCCAATCAATGGCTCCTCCAGAATGCCTACGACGAAAATGCCTTCTGTGACCACCACTAGAACAAAGGACACATCACTGCCAACTGCAAAGTCCTCGGGGCCCTCTTGGCTAAATGTCTGGCCGAGGGAAAATTGGGAGGCTTCAGCGTCAAAGATTTCCCTGGACCAAAGAAAGATGACACCCGACCAACCCCGCAGCAGAACGATGCAGCCAAACGCGATAGAGGAGAGGAAGGAAACCAGCAGTGAGGCCCTCGACCTCAGATTAATATGATCATGGGCGGATCATTGTATTGTTTCGATATGATGTCTTCCATCAAAGCCTTCCAACGGCAGGCCGACTCTGTCTCCAGAGTGACATCCGACCGCGATATACCTGATCATAGTTTGTCCTTCGAAACCAGGGACGCTAAGGGAATCATTCATCCCCATAACGACCCTCTGGTGATTGAACTCGTCGTCAATAACTTCGAAGTAGCAAGAATCCTCATCGACACCGGAAGCACAGTGGACATGATCTTCCAAGAAACCCTACGCAGAATGAACATCCCTCTCACCGAGGTGATTTTCAGGCCTAAGCCATTGACAGGGTTCTCTGGCGAAACGATGATGACACTGGGAACAATTAAGCTTTCAGTTCAAGCTCTTGGCGTAACCAAGATCGTGGATTTATCAGTTGCAGATCATCCAGTAATCTACAACATCATCCTCGACACACCATGGTTAAACGCGATGAAAGCTGTACCTTCTCCCTAACACTTGTGCATAAAGTTCCCAACGCCAATGGGATCGGGAGGATTCAAGGGAGTCAGCGAGAGTCCAGAGTCTGCCTCTTGACCGAGCACAAGCTCAGATCCCTAGTGACTGATCGAAGACCGGTTGCCGGAGCAAAGAAAAGTCGTGCAGATCACGATGACGACAAACAACTGTCAGTTGCCTTATAGCAAATACAGCCCGCGGAGTCTCCCAAAAGACCGACAAATGGAGACTCCGTACTATCAGTGCTGATCGATGACAGACACCCAAAACGATATGTGGAGATTGGCAGCCAACTTCAGGATCCCCTACGCGCAAAGATCATCGAATTACTCAAACGGAACGTGAACACGTTCGCGTGGGCGCCTGAGGATATGCCCGGCATAAGCACGCAGATAGCTTATCACGACTTGAACGTCGACCCCTCTTTCAAACTAGTCAAGCAAAAAAGGCGCAAGCTACGCGACGAACGAGCTGCGGCAGTCAACGCTGAAGTCGATCGTTTGCTAAAATTTGGATCCATAATGGAGTCCAAATACCCATACTGGATCGCAAATCCTGTGGTCGTCAAAAAGAAGAATGGAAAGTGGCGAGTATGTGTAGACTTTACAGACTTGAACAAAGCATGTCCCAAAGACAGCTTTCCACTCCCACATATCGATCGACTTGTCGAAGCCACTGCCGGAAATGAATTGCTGAGCTTTATTGACGCATTCTCGGGATATAATCAGATCTTTATGCATCCCGACGACCGTGAAAAGACAACATTCATCACAGACCGGGGAACCTACTGTTATAAAGTGATGCCCTTCGGGCTGAAAAACGCTGGAGCTACCTACCAGTGCCTGGTCAACAGAATGATTGCGGAACAACTGTGCAAAACCATGGAGGTCTACATTGAAGACATGCTAGTCAAGCCTTTATTAGCTTCTGACCACGTACGCCATCTGGACGAATGTTTCCAGAAGCTCAACTCGTACAACATGAAGCTCAATCCGACCAAGTGCCGATTCGGAGTAGAGTCGGGAGAGTTCCTCGGCTACCTGGTCACCAAGCGCGGTATCGAAGCAAATCCCAAACAGATTGAGGCCATCGAGTTTATGCAGTCACCTTTAGCTACCTACCAGTGCCTGGTCAACAGAATGATTGCGGAACAACTGTGCAAAACCATGGAGGTCTACATTGAAGACATGCTAGTCAAGCCTTTATTAGCTTCTGACCACGTACGCCATCTGGACGAATGTTTCCAGAAGCTCAACTCGTACAACATGAAGCTCAATCCGACCAAGTGCCGATTCGGAGTAGAGTCGGGAGAGTTCCTCGGCTACCTGGTCACCAAGCGCGGTATCGAAGCAAATCCCAAACAGATTGAGGCCATCGAGTTTATGCAGTCACCTTCAAAGGCAAAACATGTCCAACGACTCACGGGATGGGTAACAGCTCTCAATCGTTTCATCTCCCGATCAATAGATAAGTGTTTCCCCTTTTATAAAACACTCTGAGACACAAAATTAATAGTCTGGACTGACCAATGCGAAGTGTCTTTCCAGTAGTTGAAGCAGTATCCCAAGACTCCACCAATCCTATCAAAGCTTGTGGACGGAGAACCCCTTTTTCTATACATTACTGTGTCCTCTTCGTCAGTCAGCAACGCCTTGATCAGAGAAGAGGGTAATAAATAGCGAGCGGTCTTCTATGTCAGTCAATCCTTGACAGGCGCTCAAACGCGCTACCCGTTGATGGAAAAACTTGCTCTCTCCGTTGTCGTCCCGGCTCGGAAACTGCGTCCTTACTTCCAGTCACACGCGATCATCGTGTTCACAACATACCCTCTATGTTCTATTCTATACAGTCCCACTCAATCTGGTCGCCTTGCTAAATGGGCAATTGAGCTCAGAGAGTATGATATCGAATACAGGCCGCGTACCGCGGCAAAAGCACAAGTTCTCGCCGACTTCGTTTTGGCTGATTTTGCGGAGGAAGTTGATGAAGGTGAAATCTCATAAGTCAAGCAACCAACCTCGGCGATCACGAACGTGACCAATGACGCACCTGAAGCAACTCCGATGGCCTCAACATCTTTAGACCTCATCACCTCGGCCGATGCTAACTCGAAATTGGTCGCACGACCATGCTGGACCCTTCATTTCGACGGATCATCCTCAAAACTAGGATCACTCATTAAGATTTATCTAACTGCTCCTAACGGGGAAGTCATCGAGCAATCTCTCCGACTTAACTTTGAAGCATCCAACAGTGAATTGGAATATGAAGCACTCATTGCAGGACTTCGCTTAGCCCGAGGAATGGAAGTCCACCGACTCCATGCTTTCTGTGATTCTCAGCTCATTGTCAACCATTTCCATGGCAATTACTCGACTCGCGATGAGAGAATGGAGGCTTACTTGAATATTGTCCGAGACCTTGCTTCGAACTTCGACGAGTTCACTCTAACTCGGATCCCACGATCCGAGAACTCATCGGCCGACGCACTAGTTACCCTCGGCTCGGCTTCGGCGTCTGATTTTCGCTGAGTTATCCCTGTGGAGCTCCTTGACATCCCGAGCATTCAAGAAACTCATCAGGTCGCACAGATTGACCCACTCCCAGACGAAGTCGACCCTGCTCCGGTAGAAACTAGACACGTGGAGAACTCTCCTACTTACGGGTGTGTTCGACCTTGGATTTCCAGATTACAGAACTTCATCACAGAAGGCGCAGTCCCAACAGAGAAGTGGGCTGCACGAAAACTAAAGGCTCAGGCGGCACGATACTCCATTGCTAAAGGACAACTTTACAAGTGGTCAGCCTCTGGACCCCTTCTCCGCTGCGTCGAAGGTGATGCAGCATGGCGTGTCATGAAAGAAGTCCACGACGGATCTTGTGGAAGCCATTCGGGCGGTCGGAGTCTTGCCATTAGAATCAAGACCCATGGTTTCTTCTGGCCGACGATGCTCCACGATTGCGACCAATATGCGGCTAAGTGTGAAAAGTGCCAGCGACATGCTCCGATGATACACCAGCCAGCTGAGCTGTTATCCTCGGTATCATCCCCTTACCCATTCATGAGGTGGTCGATGGATATTGTCGGTCCTATGCCTAACTCGAAGACCAAGAAACTCCTCCTCGTTCTCACCAATTATTTTTCAAAATGGGTGGAGGCCTAGTCCTACACCAGCATTAAGGATGCTCAGGTGGAACACTTCGTCTGGAAATTCATCATTTGCAGGCACGATATTCCTCACGAAATCGTCACGGACAATGGGTCACAATTTATCTCTGCTAGATTTGAAGGATTTTGCGAAAATGGAATATTCGGCTCACCAAATGTACTCCTTGTTACCCTTGAGGTAACGGACAGGCCGAGGCCATCAACAAAACGATTGTCGATGGTCTGAAGAAGAGATTAGATGCTAAGAAAGGAAGATGAGACGAAGAGTTAGATGGAGTTTTGTGGTCGCACAGAACGACTCTTCGGCGTCCTACAGGCAAAACTCCTTTCTCCCTCGTCTATGGATCCGAGCGCGTGATTCCAGCGGAGGTGGAATTTCCCGGACTTCGTCGGCAGCTTGCACCCTAAGACAAGGATGTCAATAACATCATGTTACTTAACCAGCTTGATTTCCTTGATGAAAAACGAGATCGCGCACTTGTCCGTTTTCAGAACTATCAGCAAAAGGCAGCCCAGTATTACAACTCGCACGTTCGTCCTCGGCGTTTCCGCAAGGGTGACCTCGTCTTGCGTGAAGTATTTCAAAGCAAGGCAGAACCAAAAACTGGGAAGCTCAGCACGCATTGGGAAGGGCCTTACCGCGTCGATAATGTCGTAAAGCATGGCGTATACGAGCTCATCGCGATGGACGAAAGAGTTATTCCACGTTCGTGGAATGCTAGGCATCTTAAGAAGTACTATCACTAGTACTCGGCCCTCGGCTGTACAAAAAAACAAAAAAACATTTGAACTACGGGCTCGGCTTGATCCCTTCACAGGGTACGTAGGCAGCTCGGATGAGGCCAGCTAGCCCCCTCCTCCAAAAAGGGGGGGGGGGAATAGGAGTACATCCATAGTCTCCTTTTACAACAGATCTTTTGCTCGGCATCTTATGCCTTAGTCATTTCAAAACATACAAAAAACATAAGCAACACGCTACTCGTCATTGCTGGCCACAATGATGACATCCTAAATTACCTAGGTCTTTTACATAACCTTGTCTATACTATAAAGAGTGCACTATCTAAACCCAGCTCATCCTAATTGCTGGTCTACTAACATCCTAAGAGCAATCTTAAACGCTTATTCAAGCTAAACATATAGGATTTATAATGCTCGGCTCGTGCGTCGACAATTTGAAAAAAAAAGTCATACTGAATAAAATTACGGATAAAGCCATCCAGGCATTGTACTTGCCCTCGGCAAAACAAAGTCGTTACAAAAAAGAAAAGAAAAGAAGAGTACAACTTAAAACAAAAACAAGGAAATCTTATACTCGGCTACTGTCTCGAGAGCCTCTCATCCCTCATTTTCCTCGCCCTCTCCACCAGCACCTTCAGGGGCCTCAGCCTCAGGGACCTCTGGGAATTCGGCCTCAGAACCCTCGGGAACATCGGCAAGAGAAAACGAAGCCGGAGTAACTCCTGGAGAGATCACCAATACCTCTAGAATCCGGTTCAAAGCCGCGTCAAAGGTTTTACCGGCGTTTTCATAATCCGAAGTCCACTCTTGGGCCTCGGCCTCAAAGTCCTGTAGAGACTTCTTCCCCACGTATTCTCCTCCTCGTCCTTTAGTTCAGCGATTAGGGTCAGGTTCAAAACATTTTGGCGGTCATATATGAGATTTTTTTTAACAGATCTCCATTCAGCTCGGCCACCAACGACTTGAAGCCTTCCAGAGTCGGCGCAAGCGTTCCCTTAACATCCCTCCTCGTCTGACGAGAAACTCTCTCAAGCTCGGCCATTAGCCTGGTAATTACCTCGTCTTTCTCTTCTTCAGCTTTGGTAAGACGATCTTTATCGTGCTTGAGCTGAGAGCATTCCTTCACTAGACTCTTGACCTGCTCGGCCGCGAGCTTCATCTTTTCATTGGCCTTGTTCTTTGATTCGACCATTTGAATTTTTTGGACTCGCACCTGGGTGGTTAGCTGGGAAACTGTCCCTTCGTACCAAGTCATGGTACGGTTGACCTCAGCATTGTACTACACAATAGTGAAACAGGGATTAGTTGTCAGATCAAAGCTAATCTCTAAGGCAGATAAGCAGCATTTATTACCTGAATCCCCTGATAGGCCAGACAGCCATAACCCTGCCAGGGAGTCGAGGTCGGGCACCAGTATCGCAAGGAAGGTTACCTATGAGAACAAAGCTGCAGAACCGGCAAACCGATCTTGAGGGATATCGGCAGGAGGGATTCCCTTGGGAGAAGTAGCGATGGTGGACCCAAAAGTCTTCTTCTTTTTCTTTTTTGCCTTCGCCGGCTCGTTTGTCTCCTCCTCAGTCTCAATCGTCTCCTTGGCCTTCCTCTTCTTGGTAGGATGCTTCCTGAGAATTGAGCCCTCCGGTTGTGTGGGCAGGAATTCACACACAACCAAAAACTTGTCTAACGGATC
>OVAP01001902.1:0-21590 GCA_900406295.1 Aurinia saxatilis | reverse complement strand
TAACTACTGCATTGATACATTGTAGTTGTCGAGGTCTTAATTAGAGTAAAAAAAACACAACTTATTATTTAATAGTTCGGCCCTTTGTGTCTGATTCAGTGTCAGAAGGAGACATCTTGTTTCAGAGTAAAACAAAGAACTTTGTTTTCGTAATATGAAAACAGGAAGAAAAAAAGAGAGATTGTAAACACAAACCGAGAGATTAGGGTTTGTAAAAGGGAGAAAAGGAAGAGATAAAAACTAACAGAGAGATTAGGGCTTAGTTAAGGAGATGGCGAGATTTTAAGAAGCAAATAACAGAGAAGAAGCTTTGGAATCAATTGGAACTTGTTACAGCTCTGATACCATGATAAAATCTGAATAGTTCTTATTGAGTTGAGTTCTTACATCTACCTTATATAAGGTCCAATATATATACACTAGAGATAACTTCTAACCTAAGACAAACGGAAAGTATAGATTCGAGAAAGAGGAAAATATAATCTAGCGTATATACAAGAGGATATATACTAGCAGTGGTGGCTTTGAACCCAAGCAAGCAAAGCATGTGCTTGCGACTGTTAAATACATTAACGTAATTCGGCCATTTTTATAAAGATTTTCTTTAGATCAATTGGTTCTGATGTTTTGCTTTTTTGGATATAGTAAGAGAGATCTCTAGTTCAAATCCTCTTGGGCTCTTGGCTGCTTCTTTTTCTCGTTTTAAAAGAGTGGGTCCCACTAATTTGTTTTTGAATCCAACGATTACACTCGTGTTTTTACAAAATGACAAATACAAGTATCTTTTCTAGCAAAATGATTAAATGAGTTTTAACTAGGCTTTGGTATACTTTTTAAAAAATAGGTGTAGTGGCCAATTTTTTTTTTTTTACTTGCGGTCTTTAAAATGTTAGGACCGACTCTATATACTAGATATCCTAATAGAGCTAAGTTTTATTTCACATGCACGATATTATTTTGGGTCCTAATAACATTGTACATGTAAATAGGTATATATGTCTGTTTGCCTCTTCTTATTGTGGCGACATTGAGATCACAAAACTTATAAAGAAACAATTTATTGTGCCATGCAACTCCAAATCTAACTACTTAAAACAATTAACGACCTCTACTAGAGTGACAAATAACGTACATAGACCATTCTATAGTAAAGGTACAAGTACAACACATGGACCACTCTATAGTAAGTTAGTAACGCACGACACTTCGATAACATGAAAAGATTCTCTCGTACGAAGCTAACGAGTGGAGCCTTTCAAAACCAAGAAAATGTCATTCGGAACAAGCTAAACATAGACAAATGTTCAGTGTTTCTAGAAATATCGATGGAAAATTGGTAATACATCTTTTATTATTTAACAGTTCGTTTCTTAATTCAAAGTCCTTGTCGATTTACTAAAAAAAAGGAGTAATTGTCGATGTTGAATTTCAATGCAAATTTTTTATTTATCATAAATTTATAGTTTACTCCTTATAAAATTAACGAGTCATAAAGTCAGCTGTATTTATAAAGTCATTGCATATAGTATATTTATTTTATTTTAACTTTGCGTGAAAAATGTAAAAACTTGTGTTATACATTGGAATAGAGAAAAATGAAGTTTATATTAATGCGTTATTACATTCCTTTTGGCAGATTTTCCCAAACGCTCCCGAAGGTGCGATCAGGATTCTTCTTTCGCAATTATGATTTCAAATTCGATCTATTCGGTATCAAATCCGATTTATTCGGTTTTCTTTAATTTTTTCCAATCAAATATTTACTTAAACACTCTTACAACCATTTTCTTAAGAAAAAACGAATAAAGATCTTTGAAGATTGAAGCAGAGGCTGAGTCCGAGATCTAGTTCTGATAATTTGTACTCGCTGAAGTCGATTGTACATTAGCCGTTCTATTATCTGTAGAGATTGAGGCAGAAGCTCAGTTCGAGATTTAGTTCTGATAATCGGTTCTCATTGTAAAATTCACTCGCTGAAGTTGACTGTTCATTAGGCCTTCTGTTATCTTTGGAGATTGAGGTAGAAGCTGAGTCCGTGATCTAATTCTGATAATCGGTCCTAACTATAAACTTCAAGCGCCGCAGTCGACAGTTCATTAGCCCTTCTGTTATCTAGAGATGATTTGTGCTGTGATGAATTGAGATTTGTAGAAGCCATGAGGATACTCCATTGGAATTGTCAGGGATTGGGAAATCCCCTCACAACTGCATATCTAAAAAATACTAGGAAGTTCTCTTCACTTGATATTATGTTCTTTATATAAACTAAGAACGATTTTAGTTACTTATCTAGCCTAGCTAAGGAACTTATTTACCCTTATGTTTTTGTTCTGCCTGCTAGAGGGTCAAGTGTGGTGGGATGTCTATATTCCGGAATGATAATGTTGCCATTGATTGTGTTAATAGACCTACTCTTAATCTGACTGAATTGTTAGCCACATAATGGAAAATCTTCTGGTTAAGTTATATCTGTGGTAATCCGGTAAGAAATTATAGGAATCTTATGTGGAGAAAATTGACACATTTTGCAGAAGCAGGTTATTATGCAAATTATCCTATACTAGCAATGAGTGATTGGAATGACTTTAAAGGCAAGGAGGAGTGCTAAGAGCAGAAAACACCTTTCAGAATTTTAGAACAATGATGAATAATTCTGGCTTGCATGACCTTAAAATAATTGGAGGCCAGTTTACATGGATGGGAAGAAGATATAATCATGACATCAAGACCACAATAGATCGTGCAGTTACTACAACAAGCTGGTTTGAATTATTTCCTCGAGCCTTTGTCAAATTATTAAATTGGGGTGGCTCTGGTCACATACCATTACTATTGCACACAGAAGGGAAGCAATGGAGAAAATTTAACCTGTTTAGATATGATAACAGGTGGAGATTCCAAGAGGATGTGAAGAATAAAATCAAGAAAATATGTCCAACAAAATGTCAACATCTTCCTGGGTATGACTTTCATCAAGCTTTAGTTACTTGTTGGTCAACTCTGACAAGATGGAAGGCTACTCATCCTACTAACTCCAGCAAAAAGATTCAAGAGCTTCAACAAGCCATGCATTCAAAGTATAACTCCTTATCTCCTAACTATACTTCCATTGCTAATATTAAATCTACTTTAGAGAAAGATTTTAAACTAGAAGAGGACTATTGGAAGCTTAAGACCAGAGTGAGCTGGTTAAGAGCTTGAGACAAAAAATACAAGTTATTTTCATGCTAAAACTAGCCAAAGAAGAAATTTTAATCGAAGAGTCTCTATCACAGATGATACTGGAAGAGTTCATCTAGATGATCAAGGAATCCACCAGACTGTCATAAACTATTTTAATAATATATATACTTCTCAATGCAGTGAACAATTCCAAGACATTATGCAGTATTTGGAGAGAAGAGTAACAGATGAAATCAATGAAGATCTAACAAAACCAGTTACAGAACTAGATTACAACATGTTCTGCAGCAAATGAATCGGGACAAAGCACCTGGTCCAGATGGGTTCACAAGTGGATTCTTCAAAGACCATTGGACTACAATCTCTCAAGGTGTGTTCAACTTTGTTAAGTCTTTCTTTGAGAATAATGACTTGGATCCAACACTTAATCACAGTCATATATGTTTAATTCCCAAGGTTGATAGTCCCCAAACAGTTAAAGATTATCGCCCCATTAGTCTATGCAATGTAGCATATAAGATCATAGCTAAAGTACTTGCAGATAGGTTAAAGCCTCATTTAGAAAAAATCATTTCTAGAAATCAACATGCATTCATTCCAGGAAGGTTGATTAAGATAATGTGCTGATAGGGCATGAAATGTTGCATTCACTCCACACCAGAAAGCTTAAGTCTTCTTATATGGCTCTCAAACTTGATATTAGTAAAGCTTTTGATAAGGTAGAATGGCAGTATATCGAGGTCCTTTTAAGATGCTTAGGTTTTGCAGAAAGATGGATATACTGGATCATGAAATGTATTACAACCGTTAGCTGCTCTGTCCTCATCAAAGGCAATCCAGTGAGGCATATTCAACCACAAAGGGGCATTAGATAAGGTGACCCCATCTCCCCTTCTATATATATTCTTTGCACAGAAGGACTTTCATTTTTAATCCAAGCAATAATTAGGGAGGGGTCTATACATGCTTTTAGAGCCAGTCAAAATGGTCCTCCAATCTCTCATTTATTATTTGTAAATGACTCCTTATTATTTTGTAAACCTGATCCATTAGAATGTCAGAACATGTTAGCAATCCTCCAGAAGTATGATAAGGTTTCAGGTCAACAAGCAAACTTTCAAAAATTTGCCTTAAATTTAAAAAAAGGAGTACATAATGATCTTAGAAGCTACTTGGGGCAGATATTAGAAATAACTCGTTTGGGAGGATTTGGTAAATACTTAGGACTATCTGAGCATATAGGAAGAAACAAGAACGAAGCTTTTACTTACCTAAAACAGAGAGTTGAATCGAATAATAGAAATCTGGTATTCTAAGCTCCTAACTTATGCAGGTAAAGAATTACTACTCAAGTCTGTGGCAACAACTATTCCCACTTACAGTATGATTTGCTTTATGCCATCAAAAATAATTATCCAATATATGTCAGCTTCATTGAGGAGGTTTTGGTGGGGAGCCAAACAAGAAAAATCTAAAATTCACTGGTTATCATGGAGTAATGTTACAACCTCAAAACAAAAAGGAGGACTAAGAATCATAGATCTTCAAGATTTCAACAAAGCCATGGTAGCTAAACAATCTTGGAGAATGCTACAACATCCATATCTCCTCATTTCCCAAGTTTATAAAGCCAATTACTTTCCAAGAGTGGACTTATTGCAAGCGCAAGCCAGAAGAATTATGAGTCGTGCATGGAGAAGCATTCTCCAAGGCAATGAGCTCACCAAACAAGGTATAAAGTGGATAATGGGCAACAATGCTAATATCAAAGTATAAGAGGATAACTGGATGCCTGTAATACCTTTTAGACCTCATAGAAAAAAGAATCAAAATGTGCCTACTGGTTTAAGAGTTCGGTATCTGCTTTATACATGCACAACAATCTGGAATGAAGCTCTTTTGCAAGAGTTGATAGAGCCTGAAGATATCCACATAATAAAGAGCATCAGGCCATCTATCACAGGTATCTCAGACTCTATAGTTTGGCTTTATACTAAGGAAGGGCACTATAGTGTCAAGTCAGGCTATCACTTAAGCCACCAAATAACTTAGCAGAATCTCCATACTACTAGTAATGAAGGAAATAACCCCAAATCTAATTCACTCTTTAAAAGCGTATGGAAATGGAGTCTTCTTCCTAAATTAAAGCATTTATGGTGGCGATGCATCCATAGCAGTTTGCCTGTAGTAGATAATTTACTAAAGAGGAAGCTTAAGTTAGATCATATGTGTTATAGATGTAGTAATGCTATGGAAACAACAAATCATCTTCTCTTTCAATGCCCCATCAGCAGAGAGATAAGTGATCTTGTTTCCTCTAACAAATTAAAGGTGATACTCTTCTCTCTAATGAACTTCATGAAAATATACTATTGATAGATACATGGAGGAAGAGAAATATAGAATTTGGGGGATATACTTCCATTTGTTGGTTGGAGATTATGGAAAGATAGAAATAGCCTTGTGTTCCAAAACAAAAGATTCATCCCGCAAATAATTCAGAAGGCTATTGACAATAAAAAGCTTTGGACAGAAGCTCAAGAAGAAGAAGCATCACAATGGCAACAAATTCGAGCCTCTGCAATATAGGAACATGCACTTAATACGATCTAGAATCTTCTAACTAACAATCTTAATTATATATGCTTTGTAGATGAATCTTGGTCATCAAATCATGATAGAGCAGGCATTGGATGGATTTTAAAGGACCGAAAGGGACAAACGCTGCTACAAGGTTCAATATCTATAGAACCTACAAATTCTCCACTTGTGATATGCTCAAGTTTACCCTATGAGCTAACTGCAAGATCACAGTTAATTAGATCTATTATTTAGGGATCAAATCCACATGGACTTTAAGTTGCACTATAAATTAAAATTCAAACTTCACTAAGCATATTAAATAAAAATGACTAATGAATAACTATTGATTAAAGCTGTTGGAAAGAGTTTTAAATCAATAAGACAAAAAAGCTAGGTCTTGGGTAATTCTTTGGGAATCTGAAATTCATAGTAATAATTAAAGGATAATTAAGACATGTCCTAGAACATGAATCACTAATGTAAAATCAACCAATTGTCGTTGCGAAGATTATCTATGTCTAAATACTAGAATCCCAAATTTCTTTGCAAATTCTATAAATAAATTCCAGCAATTAATTTTGCTGGCGCGTCAATTAATTAACCTATAATCAAATTTCTAGGTGATCAAGCTAGAACAAGCATTAAACACAATTTTAGATGAAAAAATGTGTATGATTCCTCTATTAATTATCTTAAACTATCAATCCATCATAAACCCTAGAATTACCCTAAGCCAAAGAAGCAAACTACTCACACATATTAATTGAAACAATCAACATGATGAAAGAAGAATGCATGAAAAAGATAATTCCAACTGATAAAATCAAGAGGGTTCATAAATTATTCTCTAACTGGCAGAGTAATGAGATTTATTCTCCCTAAAAGCTCTGGAACAATCACCTTGCTTAAGTCTTAAAAGAATTTAAGATATGAGAAAACTAAACCTAAAAACAAGTATTTATATAGCCAAAACACGTTTTGGGTCTTCTGTGGACTTTTCATAAGTTTCTGGGCAAAACTGCAATTTTCTATTTCTTTTGGGCAAAGTCTGAAATCCGCTAGTGGTGTCGATCGACACCCTGGTGTAAATTTTCCAATTTTGCTTCTCTGCGAATTTCTCCAAGTGATCTCCACTCCATTTGATCCTTTTTGCTCCATAAACCTTCTAGAATGCTCTAAGTTCACCAAATGCATGTTATAACCTGTAAATACTAATAAAGCCTAGAAAAGCACTAGAAATACTCGGTAAAACATTTTATATCGTGGCTAAAACCCATAAAATCTACGATATATCAACTAGAAGCTGAAGCTGAAGCTCTATGCATGGCTGTACTGGAGATCAAGAAGCTAGATTACAAGAATGTAGTATTTGTTGGAGATGCTAGTCAACTGTACGGAGTGTTAGAAAACTCTCAAGCTACAAGAAAATGAATCAGTACTGTAGCAATCCACCATTGGATTAAAGACATTGCCAACCTTGCTTCAAGTCATCTTTTGAACATTTTTGCTAAGATTCCTCGTGGACTTAATCTTTAAGCAGATACACTGGCTAAATCTGCTAAATGTAACAACTCTACTTATGTAATAACTTGGACAATTTGGAATCAAAATAATATAATACGTTGACAAAAAAAATATACATTGCAATGAAGAAAGTATTAACATTTCTAAATGGAGTCCGTAGAAACAATTATATATCCTTTTTAATTTATTACAGTCACATCATTAAGTTTTTGTAAGTGACTTTTAAAACTGAGGAAAATTCTAGACCTTCGGTCTACAATCATCATAATAATCGGAGTTAAAGTTTAGAAATTCGGATTTAAACAATAATCTTTTGTACTGAATCTAACACATGCAAAGCATAAAGGATTATTACATTGCCTTGGTATAATGTATATATAAATTAACGTTTTGTATAATGTAATCTAGACAACGACTCATATGGAGCAAAATCTGTCGGTATAGCATGTGTGAGGGGCAACCAATATATAAGTGTGTCCTAAGACTCCTAACGGCGTGGATAGAAACTTCAATTCTATAGTCTTTTCGAACTTGACTTTGTTAGAGCATCTCCATTGGTGAGACCCACACAAGCTCATTAGATATTGTTTAATATTAAATTTATTATTAGTTTAATGATTGAGTCTCATCAAAAAATTTCTAAGATTTATGTGTCTAAAGGTGAAACTCTTTGAGGTTCAACAATTTAGTCTTCTATTCTTTTCTAAAAGACTAGATTAACGAGATTGTCACAGTGAGTACACAAACTCTCCAAAGATTTACAAAACCAACTCGAAAAACAGTGCAAAAGAATGAATGAGATGAATTACAGTAATTCTTCCTTCAATCCTCAAATCTTTCTGCTTAAAGAGCCAAACCTGGATCCGAGCTTTCTACAGGAAAATAGCAAAGCACAAATCAATAAAACGGACTAATAATCAAAACCCATCAGAAAGAAGAGAGAAATTAAGCAACTTACGCTTTGGAGAAACCTAAAAATCAAGTACTGGAGCCACCGGAAAACAAACAAAGCAAAGTTCAGTTAGCAAAGAGATAGAAACAGAGAACCATCCAGCAAAGAGATAGTAACTCTAATAGTGCAACCATCAATGTCAACAATCCTCTCTCAAACTCAACAATCATCACAACCATAACAACTGATTTCCTCAAATATACTACATGAATCAGTTTGCTAGTTGGCAGGTTTAACCATTCTAGAAACCAATAAAAAAAACATGAAAGATACAAAAAACATTTGTTTGAGGTTGGTAATAGCATTTTACATCGATGCAAGAAATAACAACTGACATTGCAAGAAATGCATAAATTAGCTGCTAGAGCATTTTATGTTTATCAGCTACCAAATAAGCTTTCACAATACGAATAAAAGAGAAGCAAAGAAAGGAGAAAGGCTGCTAGTTTCTATTTCAAGTTTCAACAGTGTAATTTCTACAATCCCAAAAAGGGCAGTGTGAACGTATAAACTAAAGTTTCTTCTCTCAAATCTTAAATACATAATTTTAAAACCCGTTGTCAAGTTCAGTCTGTTTAACCAAGGACTTTGCATTTACTCTTTTGTAGTTAAGCTGCTACGTTGTTCCTCAACTCAACGAATGTGTAGATTACATACCTAAAGATATAAGTAACACAATCTACAAATCAGCTTTTCAATTCACATGTCATTCGTAAAAATAGTTTCACACTGAAAATCCACAAAACCAACTAAAACAACTTTAACTCAAACTAATAGATTCCAAAATCCATAACTATCTACACAATCTAGAACCTAAAACACAGAACAACTTCATTCAATCAACGATAATTACACAAGACAAAGTCAGAAAATTTAAATAAGAATCTCGATCATTTGAAGTTAACAAAAGCCAAAATCACCAATTCAGAACTCCAAATTCAATAAAGTTCACAACTTTAAGAGCTAAATCCAAAACCCAGAAACGCAAAATAAAAAATTATCCCACCACAAGATAGACCTATAACCGATTTTGCCAGAGATGATCTTGTCATAGTAAACAAGATAGTCGATCTCGCAGAAGTGAGCTTAGTGGACAATGAAGCGACCGTCGTTGCCGTATTTGAGGAGGAGGTCGTAGATGGTGGAGATTGAATTTGGGTCGGGTTCGAAGAGGGAGAAGGATGGAGTGAGGAGGGTGAGAGAGAAGATGATTGAGACGAGGAATCGATTTATCGTGGAGATAGAGAGGAGAAGAATCGCCTTCGTCGTCGTCTCCAAAGAGAAGAAATGTCCCGAGATTTTTTTGCTTCCTCTCGCTTTCACACTTCGGCCCAATAATCTTTTGACACGTGTATGTTGTGAGACTCAAATTGAGTCTCAATACAGTGATACCGTCTCAGCGAGAAATCTCACAAACAATCATTTATTTATTTTTTTCATTTTTTTAATTTAGTGAACCCTTCTCAAGTTCACCAATGGACATTCTCTTAGGCCCTGCCAAATAAAGAAAACAAGATTTCGTATAAAAAAATAAAAGATCATATCATGTATTTTCTGGAAAAAGAAAAATAAGTGAAACATTCTATAGATTTGTATTATTTTTAGGAGCTCTAACTCGAATCCTACTAGGAAAAAGTCAATTTCATTAGGATGTATACTAGATAGCATGGAATCATGTTATTGTCGGTTTGTATGAATACTATTGGATTTTGGTTTTTCAAATTCTATTCTTTTGGTTTTTAAATCTAATTATAAATTACAGTGGGAGGTGCCATTTACATTTTGCACTACAAGGACCATCTTAACTCGATGATCAGATTCTTCCGGAATCGGCGTGTAGTTCTAGCTAATCTTTTTTCTTAAAAGGTTTTTGATATTTTTTGTTTTCCATATTTTAATTTTCTTGGTATAAGAATCTAAGGATATTTTTTTGCCCTGTTTCAGATCTTCGATTATTAGATGAATAAAAAACAATTACGATGGAAACTTATCATAAGTTATTGTGAGACAACACTTATTGTTTTCTGTTATCTTTAGATGATTCTCATACATAATAATAGTATAAAACAAGAAATATTTGAATAATATAAGTATGGAAATGAACAAAAAATTGCATTTGTGAATCCAATTGCTGCTAAAAACTCTTCTTATTTGCTCAAATAAGTTTTTGATGACTTGTATATTTCAGTATCAAATTTCAAGAGGAGGAGGACCGCCCAATCGTTGAGAAGAAGCAAGCCTATTCCCATTATACCAGCTTTATTTGCTAAATTGACTTATTCTGTTTTTTTTAAATGGTTACTAATAATAATAATAAATGGTAATACAAGATTCTCATAAACTTTACTCAGAGCTATATATAGTTTGCCGGATTTGGTATACATATATTTGGCATTAAACAGAAAGAGAAGACATTATGGATACATGAAGACATGCTGGAACAAGTGAAGAATTGTTCCAACACGAATTTATGACGTGGCTAAACAAATAGAAATGTAGAAAATGCGCCAATTGAAGATTGTAGCTTGAGAAAGAAGAAGAAAAAATATTCACCATATCTTTGGTGAATATTGTGTGAAGATCCTAACACTAGAAGATTTCTATATCCCACGAATATAAAAGGGATAGTAGGAGGGTTTCTAGAGTTAGCCGTTTTGAGAGCGTGAAAGACTTGTGTTAAGCTTTTACGAATGAGATAGAGTTGTGTTACCTCTATATGGTGAATTAGTGATTGTATTAGGATCATCTAGTTCTTGAGAGAATTAGATTGCATCGGTAGCCATATGTAGGAACTTAGGTGTTGTGTAATTCCGCTCAAAGGTTCTTTGAGAAGAAATCTAATACGAAAAACAAATACATCGTTGTATATTTGAAGAAATACTCTTGTCTCGGTTCTATCTATTTTTCATAAAAAGTCACTTAAACGATAAATGAGACTTTTAAACTAATTGTATGCATGTTTATCACCCGGTTATATAAGAGATTATATAAAGGAAACAAGAGTAAAGGAGGAGAGAAAATATACTTAGAAAGGTAGATCTTGTGATCTTTGTAAGATCCATTAACCAAGAAGTAACTTTAAGTTGTTGCAAAACTTAATTTCTTTGAGTTCAGGCCTTTGAGTTTTGTTGACAAGCCTTTAACTCTTTATTGTGACAATCAAACAGCAACTCTTCTTCTCTAATCATGACATGATATCTAAAAGATCCAAGCATATGAATCTTATATATCTATAATTTAAGCAAGATGCTAAAAGAGAAAATTTTGTCATTAAGCATATAGGCATTGAACTTATGATCGCAAACATAGAGAAAATTTTGTCATTAAGCATATAGGCATTGAACTTATGATCGCAAACATATTTACGAAAGCATTATCTCCTACGATATTCAGAAGCATGCTGAAAGTATGGTTCTTGAGGACAGCTAATTATGTTGAATGATTTTATGTTTAGCCTATTATGACAATAATGTGAGCTCTATTATGACTTTTACATCTTTATTTATTTTGTTTCCAGTGGACGCACATTAAAGTGTCTGGAATTATGATGATAAAATACGTCTTTATAGACATTAAAGAGACCATTATGATAAACTTTACTAATATTTATGGTCTACCTATGATAGTATATAATGTAGTAGTACATGGAAGGGATCATGTTATCAAATAATGTGTAACCGCCATGACGCTCATTTATTACTTGATTAGCCAAGAGACTTATGATGATTAAATAAAAGTTAAGGATTAGTATATTATGCCGGTTTTATGATTTCCAAAAGAAAGTTATGGAATAGATTGAACTAATGATCAAGTGGGAGAATGTAAGGAATATTATGTATAATTCCTTTCCAAAGTGTGATCATTAGTAAATCCATATTTTCTTATGGAAGTCCTAATATCTAATTATTTTGGTAAACAAATTACAATGAATAATGAGAATTTTAATTCCTTATATGTAATTAAAGGACAAGTGTTAATCATAAGAGATTATTGACAATAACACATGTCAATCTTAAGTAATAACACTTGACGTAACTATCTACCACTTATGGCAGGAACGTAACTCACGAAGGCATGGAGGCTTGCCTTCCACGACCACTCAACTCATCAAGCTTATTGATAAGTCGATACGAAACAGACTCAGCTCTATATGTCTTCTCGGTGACTTGCGATACGAGGAAGGCCTACTCCATTGGTTTGCTTCAAGACCGCCTTAATCGAGGATTGTTTTACTTTTATTTTTTTACCAAGTTTAAATAGCAATGTCTTTAGATTAATTCCTTTTTGAATGATCGTAACAAGCCCCATGTAAAACAGTTTTTTTGAAATATAATTTAACATTTTTTCAAAAAATAAATAAAATAACACTTGACGTTACACATGTTTAATCAATATCATGAATCATTGATTAGGGCTTTAGAGAAAGAGAGGGCGATTTCAGATCTCATTGGTGAGGATCGGCGGTGGCTTGCGGTTCAACCGTACCGCTTCCGATCCTTCATCTCCCCCTTTTATCTCTTTTCTTTTTCTCCTTCGGGTGATCTTCTTGGGCTTCATTGGGATGAATTTCGAGATCAGCTCTTATGGAAGAAGATCAGGCGCTGGAGGTTTAGTGTTTCAATTATGGTTTTGGTGGTGAAGAAGATCTTATTGCGTCCTGGTTCTCTTTTCAACCAGTCTGCTGTTAATCTAAAGTCAGAGACAAACCCTCTCTGGAAGAAAAGGGTTGATAACGCCACGAGAGAGAGGATCAAAGAAGGTTTATTGCTGTTGTGAACCTGCAACCGGTGGTTTTCTTAAACCCCGATAACGGTTTGATCTCACTGCCTCCTTTGGTTTCTACCTTTGTTTTGTCTTTGGTTCTTCTGGATCTAGGTTTGATAGTCGAATTGGCCGTTTTACCGTGGTGTCGTTCTTCTTATCCAAAATTGTATACTTCTCTCTCTTCTCTCACGTTTATCCTTCAGAGAGTGGAGTAGATTTTATCTGTTTTTTTGTGGGTTTCGTTTTGGTTCTGGGTGTTTTTGTTTCGGTTTCAATTTCTTATTCGGTCCCGCTAGCTAAGGGTCAAGTTGGTTCAGTTACGGCTCGACCGTCGTTTGCATATGTAAACCTTTCGAAACGGCCTACCTTGCTCCTTGTTACTACTCCGGTTTTGGTCGAGTCCCTAACTTTCCGGAATGATATAGACAATTAACTTGTCATGCAGCCTCGGAGTTGTTCGGGCAGTACATTGGCCCCAATTTCTCCCTTCTCTTCCGTGTGCATCTTTGGTAAGACTCGAGCTAAAAGGTCTCTGTGTTGTGGATGGTTTTATCTATGATTCGTCGGATTCAATGCTATGTGTATCTTAGACCATGATCTTTGTGATCTTTGGTTCTTTTCTTGTAATTTTGGGTTGGTTGTAAGTCATTCTATCTTCTCCATGAAGATGGTGAACGTGTAGACTCTGGTTCTTTTTATATAAATAAACTGGTACCTTTCAGTGGAAAAAAAAACAACAAAGATATGAATTAAGGGTTATATCATAACACTTGTCTAAACACTTATCACCTTTAGCCTAACCATGATGGATCACAAGTTCACAACACATAAAGAAATGTTTATAGGCAAGGGGAGAGAAACCTAATATCCAAACTTAATTTCAAGGTCTAATCTTCTATTTCTAAAATCATTAAAGAGGATCCCATCATTTAGATTCATCCACCACCACAATAAATGTATGGAGTTACTCCTCTAACTCTCTTTATAAATTATGATGTTATTATGTAACTAATTTAGTTGCTTAAAGATCTTAGAAATCATATAAATTATAATTGTGTGCATGTGAATAATCTTATATGCACCATGAATTAAACTTACATCTCTTTCTATAAGACTGTCCTTAGACGATGACTCTTTTAGGATTATGTCAGTTTGGACTGACATCATCAGCATTTCCTAATCTCATTAACTTATCCTTTATGTCAGTCGCACTTATGTCGCCCCTCGATCATTTTGCATCTCTTATTTTGTTTGGAGTGGAGATTATGTACCTTCTTTTACATTTTGCGGTGGCGTGTTATATGACATTCATATGATCTAAATTTCCATAATTTTTGTTGTGGTTTCCATGAACAAATTAATTTTTTACCCACAACTTACATAAATACTTCATATGCGGAGTTTAGGTTTTGACTTGACTTCTAATAATTCATCCAAACAATAAATGTTATCTTTTTACTCAATCATTTGTATGTAGGAATGACATTTTTCAATTACACCAAATGTATATTGTATGTTATATGACTAGCTACCTAATTGTGGCGTTTTCAATTGGGTGGTTCTGACCTGTAGCCCAAAATGTTACTCTAAAATTAGTATCCGTAGCTACAAAAATACAAGCAATGAATAGAAACATACACCAAAAACGAAAATAAATTTTCATTATCACCTCCATTAGATTAATTACGTTATAATGCAAACCAAATAAATTAATGGGGATATTTTCACAATATAATTTTTTTTTGTCTGACTCGAATCTAAATAGTGACACAACAATAATATTAGTACAAATTTCTAAATTATAATGGACTGACGATATGTATGTTAAATATTGATTATACTCTTTACGTTTAAAAATATAACTTACTGCTAAAACAGTGGAGAAAATCGACACACGTTTTTTTGTTGACATTAGAATTAAGTTGGTACATTATCTTATCTCACTAAGTGTATACATAATTATTATAAATCAAATAGATTTATTTATTAAAAAATGGAATCTATTTTACCTGACGTGTAATTAAACTATATAATCAAATTATGAAAAGATGGTAAGAAATCTTAATAATAGATATGATATTACTTAATAGCACTATTTTTTATCCTCTCCATATGGACATGTATCAAAAACTCTTCCAAAAATGTAATAAAATATTAAAAGGAAACAAAAGTTCTTAAGTCCACCTGGGCATTTTTACAATACAAATGAAAATAAAAAAAATATCAAAGAGGTTAACACACACGTGTATGTTGGCTTACCCTAATCCCCTAAGTAGTACGCACGTGTGTACGTGTGATGTATAAATATGTGATATGTGTGTATAAATTATGTAATTTAGCCCAAAAAAACGTAACGCATATTCTTATCTCACTTTCTACCTCTCCTTTTCTCGTCTCTCTCAAGGTCTCTCTTCTCTCTGTTTCTCTGATCCTAATAATAATCTTCTTCTTTAGGCATAATCACAAACTGAAATTAATTACAAAATGCAGGATATTATATAGTTTATCATATTTGATTCACTTAATTTTTGTAATTGACTTTGATCATCAGCACGAAGAACATGGCGTCGATGGATTGCAACAGAGCCGATGATCTCTTGGTTTCTCAAGTCCAAGAGGTAATTAATTTTAAAACCCCCTCTCAATTATCGTGGTGCAATGTTTTTTATATTATGGAATTAAGAATATTCAATCTTTGAGAAATTTGTGGGTTTTGATGTAAAAATAACCGTTTTTTGTAAATTTGAGAATATGGTTTAAAGTAGTGAACAAGTCAAAACAGTTTGTGGTTAATCGCCAAACCTAATAATCGTCGGCAATTTTAACGACGGCGTACACGTCTTTGTTTTCAGTTTACTTACGTCTACCTTTCAAATACATATACTAATGTTTTTATCTCTGTAATGAAGTATTCTGGTCAAACGTAAATATACCGAAAACTAAACGTTTTACAATTTTGAATTAGATTCCAAAAATCTTTTTCTATTAGGGTGAAAGATGATGATATTAGTGATAGGAACACGATGATATTAAAAAATCTTATTAGAGAGATATTTTAATGATATGGACGGCTAGTATGAAGTATAAGACTCATCTTTTTTGTAGTGAAAATCAACGGTTTGTTAATCCGCCACGTGTCACGATTTAGGACATCTGTTATCCCTCCGGGTTTTCGATTTCGGTTCCGTTTTGGTCTGTCGTTTTTTCCTCGTTGTTTTTTGTCCGGTTGTGATCGGTTCAGTGAACTTGTTTGGAATCCGGTTTATATCTTAAACCCTTTGACATATGGATTTTGCTTTCTGGTTTAGAATCTGTCGGCAAGATGATCATTATGAGTCATCATTATCTTGTTCCTTAAATTGATTAAGTAACTACCAAAGACTATAGATTATATTATACTTAATTGATGTATTTATTTCGTCCTTTTTTGTAGCCTACCGCTGGTAAGTATGGAGGACTTGTGGCAAAGAAAAAGCCTCTTATCTCCAAGGTGATCTATCTTAATTTAGTAACCCACATTTGGCTTATATACTCGTATAGTATATGATTTGATAAGTTGTATTGTTAATTAAATTATATCAATGCAGGGTAACAAACGTGCTTATTTTGATTCCGCGGATTGGGCCTTACATAAGGTACGTGTATATATATATATATATATATATATACACACCATTTATTTGTCATATGAAAGTATTGTCATTTTCTTAAAGTATAATATAGTAATATTTTAAAAATTTATATGCTGATGATGGTGATCTGCAGCAAGAAGCAGTTGTAGATGAGAGAACAATAGCGGCAATTGAAAATTTGAGGCCCAAATTAAAGGTAACGTTGCAAACTCTACCTAGTAATGTCAGTACTATTATATATCCAATCTAAGTTTACTTTATTTTTTCTTGTATTTTCAGAGAAGCCCTCGTAAGCAACTTCCTCCAAGAAGACCCATGTGTGCATCTGGACAAGAGAATGTAGGGTGTTGGTTTTGGTTTACTTAATCAGTACATAAACTAATGTACGTATTAATATTATCTAAGTATGGTTTTGTTTTTATTTTTGCAGACAGATTCGAGCTTTTAGAGGGTACAGAGAGTGGAAACGCAACGTGATTGGGTTTGGTGTGAAGCCTAATCACGTGTTTCATGTTTCCATAACAACTTTTGTTGTATTTGCAGTTATGCACAGTTGTTGTTTCTGTTTTCTTTTCGGTCTTGGTCCATAAACTGCTTAGTCGTTTCAATAAATTGGGCTGACAATTCTTGCTCTTTCTTTATTTTATGTTTTACTTTATTAAACCAAAATTTAGAATCATCATTTATTTGTTGAATGTTTACTTATAACAGAGGAAAACTGGAGTCTATGAACATGAGTGGTTAATTAGTAATTAAATTGGAGTTCCAAAAATGTATAAAGGTTGAAAATGAACAGAGGAAAACTGAAATTCATTCTTTTTAAAAATCACTTATAACCCAAAAAATGTATAGAAAGTTACAAAAGTTTCGAAAATATACTAGTGAACAAATGTCAGATTTATTGAAGAACACTATTTTTATGCCGATTTAATATGCATATGTTATATGTACCCTTGTGCATTTGGTTTGATATAAATGGAAATTTACCATTTTTCATAGAATTTATGCCAGGGGCTAGAAAGTTATTTTTTATAAGGATTGCTGTATATGGTTTAGTCGTTTAGAGCTTAGACAACATAACTCTTTTGCATGCTCCTGTGTTTAATTTCAGCTTCGGCTTGAAATTTTCCAAACTATACAACTATTTTTTACGCGTAGATAATATGCAATTTAAAATGGAATTATATTTTTGAAAACTTATTGTACCACAATTTATAACGACGTAGCCGATATTTGAAATAAAAGATATCATCCTACTTACTTAAAATACATATAGCAAATACTTAATACTGTTTTGTAATATTTGGGAATTAGATGACTATAGTGATACACATAATATGTATAAACTAGCTAAAATTATCCTAAGACAATACTTTAATTATTAATTTTTTTTTTACTTTTTATCAAAAATGAGCGAAACGGTATAATTTGGTAATATATAAAAGAAAACTTTACTTTTGTTGATTGGGTCATATATGTAACTCCACGTTTTAAAGATTATCTCACATTTTAAAAATTTTGATTGAAAAAGAGTAAATGATAGGATTTGGTATTTTTCTTTTGAGAAATTTTGAAAACTATCACTTTTGAACATCTCTTTTTCAAAAATACCACATTTGGTATATTTTCAAAACTACCACTTTTTACCAAAGCTACTTTTTTATAATTGGCAAATTTATTAGGAGTTAGGGTTTTAGGGCTTAAGGTTTAGTAAAATTATAGGGTTTAAGATTGACTTAGGGTTGCTAGGATTTATGGTTTAGGATTAAATCTTTCTAGAGTTAGGGTTTAATTTTAATAACTATTAGGGTTTAATTTTTAAGGTTTAGGGTTTCGATTTAAGGGGTTTAATATTTGTTTGGGGTGGAAAGACTTTTTAGGTTTTAGGATTTTTAGGGTATTTTTGAATAATGGTATTTTTTAAAATTTACCTCCTTCCCATGGTATTATTGAAAAGTTGTACACAAAAGTGGTATTTTTGAAATTTTCCCCTTATTTTAAGTATATATTTCATTCGTTCATAGGTATAATTTTTAGAATATATAAATCATATTTTCTTTCAAATTAAAATATTAATTAAAATGACTTGAATAATATCCTTTTAATAGGTTATTTTGTAAATCTTTACTTTCATTAGGCCATTGGTATAAGTCCACATTTCTTAAGTTTATAACACATTTTCACAAAATTGATTTTTTATTTATTTAAAAGTGTGAATTATAGGATTTGGTAGTTTTTTTTAAAAAAAGAGAAATTCCTCAAAATACCATCATTTGGAGTGATAGCTCCAAAAATACCACTAAAAGTTTTTTTTTTAAATACCACAAATACAAAAAAAAAAATTCAAAGGTTTAGAATTTATTTATTTTTGTTTGGGTTAATTATTTTATATTTTAGGGTTTAGTTTTGAAGGGTTAGGGTTTAGTTTTGAGGGTTTAGGGTTTAGTTTTGAATGTTTAAAAATTAATTCAAGTTTAATGGTATTTTGGGAACATTATAACTTTTGTGGTATTTTCGGAAAATAAAATTTTAGTGGTATTTTTGGAACTATCACTTTAAATGATGGTATTTTGGAGATTCTCCCTTTAAAAAAACATTCGAAATTTGAAAATTTTGGAGTCCACATTTTTATGTTTATAAGATATTTTTCTTTCAAATTGAAAATTTTTAATAAGAAAAGATTGACCGATAGACTTGGGAAATTGATTTTTCTAAATCATATCTTTCATTCTTTCATAGGTGTAAATCTTATATTAGTGAAACCATTCTTTCTTTCTAATTGATTTTTTTTATATATATAAAAATGACTTGAACAATGTCCTTTCATTAGTGTTTTTGAAATTATTTACCTTCATTGGGTCATTGATATTATTCCACGTTTTTTAGATCGTATCACATTTTTTACTTAAAACTGATGTTTTATTAAAAATAAGTCAACAGATTTATTTGGTATTTAAAAAAAACTTTACGTTCAGTAGGTCATTGGTATAAGTCCTCGTTTTTAAATTTTTAACACATTTTTAATTTGAATTATTTTTTTTTATTTAAAATAGTGAATTATAGGCTTGTGTAATTCTATTCACAAAATCATAAGTTTTCATTCATTCATAAGTATAAATCTTAGAATTAAAAATCATATAATATATTTCTTTTTACTAACTGAAAGTTTAATAAAAATGAGTTGAGCAAATATCATTGGCATTATTCCACGTTTTTTTAGATCCTATCATATTTTTACTTAAAACTAAAATAAAAAATGAGTGGAATGATTGTACTTGATAATTTATAAAACAAAAACATTTACTTTCAGTAGGTCATTGTATAAGTCCACATTTTTTAAGTTTATTACACAATTTTGTTTTTCAAATTGAAAATTTTAATAAAAAATAGTGAACGATAGGATTTGGTAATTATTTTTAAAAATCATCTTTCATTCATTCTTAGGTATAAATCTTATTATATAGAAATCATATAACATTTTTTTTTTTGAAACTGAAATTTTAATATAAATGACTTGAACACTATCCTTTCAATTGGTTTTTTAAAAATATTTACTTTCACTTGCTAATAGGTATAAGTCCACATTTTAAAATTTTCTAACACATTTATCTTTTCAATTGAAGTTTTTATATATAAAAAAGAAGAGGGAACAATACGCTTTGGTATTTTCTTTTATAAAATCACAATGTTCATTCGTTCATAGGTATAAATCTTAGAATATAGACATCATATAACATTTTTCTTTTCTATTGAAAATTTAATAAAAATTACTTGAATATATCCTTTCAATTGGTTTTAAATTTTTTTTTACTTTCATTAGGTTGTTGATACTAGTCCACATTTTTTTTAAGTTTACTTGTGATTTATAATCATTTATAATCATACAAGAATCCTACTCAAAAACCAAAAAACAAAAGCACTCAACATATACTTACGCCCTAGATGTGAGAGGAAAATAATACAACTAAACATAGATCATTGGAAATAATTTCCAAACTAAGATGCGAGGTATTTAAAAGAAGAATAATATGAGAGGAAAAAATGGGTCACCAGCGATTTAGGGTTTCAATATGAGTTATGATTCGTTTTTGCGTGCTTATTTTTGTGGCTCTAATCTTTGATCCTTGATCATACCAAGATTATATGTGAAATTCAGGTTAATATAAATATTTTTTTTGTTTTAGTAATATTGGTTACAATGTCAACTTGTGTAAGAACCTTCTCTTTGGGGATAATGTCTCACCGCCTTTTAATTCATCAACACCAACAATGTCTTGATCTCCATAATATTCTCCATTTTAATCATCACTAATAATGTCGCGATCTTCATAGTTATTTTCATTTTCATCCTCATATTCACCAGGAATGTTTTCTCCGTGTTCACCTCACTATGATCTTGCATGCTGACATCGGTTTCATATTCAAAAGACGTGGCTAAAGCAGCACCAATTGGCTTAACACGATATTCGTGATACACAAAGTTTTACCCTATGTATTTCTAACTGCAAGTGCACATCAAATGTAGCTATAGTACTTAAAGATCGAATCCCACAAAGACCAAAATAAAACTAAACAAACTAATTTAAATAAATTCTAAATTAAAGCAAGATGTTGGTTTTGTTTTTCCTACTATAAACTATCACAAAGTATGGTTTGGAAAGGTTTTAAATCTATTAAAAGGCTGCTAGGCTATTGGGAAGTTCAGTTAAGATGAATAACCTACGGCTGGAAATCGACCAGTGTCGATCGACACTATAATGGTGTCGATCGACACCTCTCGGGCAGAAAGACATGTTTCAATTAATTCTCAAACGTGAAATCATGCAAGTCTATTGTCCAACTCTCGTTGTGACATCCTAGATATGCATCTAGACTACCCTGTTCTCACTGTGATAACCTACATTAGTCAAGTTCAAGCAACCTAATCTCTTAGTGAAACTATGAACCTAAAC